>PYSR01000193.1:0-64396 GCA_003049425.1 Magnaporthiopsis incrustans
TTGCCAAGCAAAACTCGCTCATGACCCTGTTTTTGCGTCGTTGCCGTAACGATTCAAAAATGGGCGTTGCCGTAACGATGGTGCGATGGAACGGCGGCGCGGGTGTGCTACAAAGGTTCGTCCCTACTGTGAATTTATTAGTAAAAAGGAAGCTATTCGTAATAATAACAACGCCCGCGATGGAAAACGACGATAACGAGTATATACGTACCGTGGCGGTAGTTGTAACTGTTGTTTCAATTTTTTATTTGGTGCAAATTCACCTGGAAGAGGATCAATGCCAGGCGAGGCTACTCGAAAAGTACAAACCTCGCCTTCTGAAAGAAGCTATTCACGCCCGTGGCTACTCGTATGCCGCATATATCACCCGCGATTTTCAAGAAGGCAGCGAGACTTGGTTGAAAACCCCACCTTCTGTCATAGCCCCTGTTCTTTGGCGGATGACGGCTGACTGGGGGACCCCTACAGGTACTTTGAACCCCCCCTGCAGCATTTTTTGTACCTCGCAACGATCGTTGCGGTAACGATCGTTGCTGCCGATCAGGCCTAGACGGTGCACAGTCAGCTAGCTGCTTGCGTGGCCGGCCGAGCACATTTACCGAGCGGGATGTTTCAAGCGGAGCCGTCGACAGCAAAAGCTACCACACAATCTGAAAAGGATATTCATCCGGCCTTCCAAATGTATCGTCTCTCATTCTGACCCTGGAGGCGTGCAAGCCTAAGTGGGCCTTCCATCGCGCATTTTATCAATTTATAGCCCACGGTCACCTCTAGTAGACCGAGCAGTCCATTTCACAGATCTGAACTGTGCTGCATGCTCACCCTGGCCGATAGAGCGTCAGTCAAAAACACCAAGCAGTTCTCAAGTCCAGGAACAGATCGGAAGGAGGAGCGGGGCGTTCCGTGCGGGGATTTCGATCTTGGCACCCCCTCATCTCAGGATGTGAGCAGTTGTGATCCGATATCAGAACGTACCCGCTATACGCGCGCGAGATGTGACCTTGCGGATGCAGCAATCGCGAGATATCCGGACTCTTGCGCCTCGCTCGTCGTGGCTACCTTCCGGTTATAGGTAACAGCGCTTGTATCAGGGTGCCATCGTCGCTGGAGCCAAGAGCTCCCCCGCCCGGTTGCCAATTGCCGATGTCAAATCGAGATATCTCCCTCCACCTTAGCCGCCGCACTCTGCATGTATGTATATAGCAGGCCCATGCGGCCAGGACGGGTTGCCTGTTGCCATGTTTGTGTAGGCATTTTGCGTCTCTCAGATTTCCATCTCTTGTCTCCCCCGTAAATGTCCACACCTAGGTAGGGACCATCGGCCAAGATGAAGACTCCGGCTTGGGCGACAGCCCTCCTTCTGGCGCTGCTGCTGCCGCTCAGCGCGGTGGCGTCCGCCGCGGGCAACATCCGCAACATCTACCTCTTCAAGGATGTCATGGTGTCCAACACGACGGCCATCACCACCTCGGGGTTCAACTCGCTCGTCATCTTCGGGGTCGGCGTGCTCGCCAACGGGGACATCATGTACTACTCCAACACGGCGGGCAGCAAGGACGTGGTCGTCGCGTCGGGCGGCCGCTACGTGGGCGGGGCGGCGCTGCAGGCCAAGGTGCGATCGCTGAAGTCGGGGCCGGGCAGCACGGTGGACCGGCTCGAGATCTGCATGAACTCGAACAACGTGCGCGAGCTCATGGCGAACCCCGGGCCGGGCCCCGACACCAACGTGTACCGCAACTTCGCCGCGCTCAAGGCCGCCTGGAACCTCGACGCCGTCAACAACAACGACGAGGCCATCTACGAGCTGTCGAGCACCGTGACTTTTGCAAAGATGCTGGGCACCATGGGCTACAAGTACGCCGCGAGCCCCTACACCTACGTCAGCTTCTACCAGAACCTGCTGCGCGAGCTCAACAAGGGGCTGGCCGAGAAGGACTGGCTGCTCGACCGCATGTACCTGCAGTGCTACGACGGCGGCGCCGGCAACGACCCCCTCGCGTGGCAGCAGAGCCTTGGCCTCAAGGTCGTGCCGCTGCTCTGGGTCATCAACGACTCCAAGTCGTGGTACGGCGTCTCGCCCGCCCAGGCCCGCTCGCGCTTCTCGGCCTGGGCGGCGAAGGGCAAGCTGGGCGGGGGTGGGTACTGGAACGACTACGACATTCAGAGGATGGGCACGTCGTACGTGGAGTATGCCGATGTTCTGAATAGCCTCTTTCCCTGATGGCCGACAGGCCGTCGCCACTCTGATAAGATGATGTGGGCTGGCTTTGAGGTGCCAGCTCAGTGCTATTTTGGTAGCCTCACTTTGTAGGATTTCCATCCGGCCAGAGGGTGTTGGTGGCTGTCGAATTTGTGTAAATAGGTTACCATTCACATCGAGAGATATTTATATGGCACCATTGCTTTTACGATGGTCAGAGTGGAATCTCATAGCCCCTACGGCCGCGCGATTAAAGGCGCCGAGACTTGCACGCGCCCCAGCCCATCACCCGCCGGATGGCGGCCGTCAGCACAACAGCCATCTCCTCGTTTGTCCGGGCAGACGGGTGGTTGTCGCAGCCGATGTTGTTTTTGGACGCGTCCTGCGTGGGGAAGTCGACAAAGTGCGCCGGGAAATCCAGGGCGGCGATGGTGGCCTTGACGGCGCCGATGTGCTTCGTCCTCTGCTGCTCTGGCGTGTTGTTGCCCAGCATAGGGGAGCTGGTGATGAACATGGTGGCGCGGGGGTATCTTGCGTGCACCGTCTTGGCGAATTCGATAAAGGCGGCGGTGAAGACGGTGATGTTGAGCTGGGCCCGCATCCCCGGCTTGAAGGAGAAGTCGTTGGTACCTAGATTGATGACGACCACGTCGACCGCGGTCGAAAAGTCGTATAGCCGCGGCGTGAGGGCGCCGTACTGCGCCCAGAGCTCTGGCATCAGAGGCGAAGGGTCGGGCTCTGGCGTCACGTAGTTTCTGGTGACGCCCTTGCCCGACCACGCCACGATGGAATAGTCGGCCGACAGGTTCTTGGCCGTCAGAGCCCCGTACGTTTTGGTTGCCGCTTCTAGGTGGGCGGCGTTGGTGCACGGAAACACGCCTTCGAGCCCGTAGCCCGCCGTGATGGAGTCCCCGATGAGCTCGATGCGCCGCTTGGGAACCTGGACTGGGATCAGGGTGCCATCCGTCGTCGGCTCGCCCAGAAAGAGACTCCCAAAATACGCCTCAGACCTCTTGCGAATCTCGAGGGTGTGGCGGCCCCTGGGGAGGCTGGCGGGTGTGTTGATGCTGGAACCCGTGACATTGTCCATCATGATGGGCGTCCCGCCGTCGATGACCATCTCGATGGCAGGGTCTCCCGTCTTGGAGGTGATGGGGATGCTCGCCGAGGTCCCCTCGAACGCAACCGCGATGCCGGTCGCCGGCCAGGTCAGCTCTCGCGTGGACGGGTCGACGCGGCCGAGGAAGCGGCTGGTCGGACCCATCTGTGCTGCTGTGACGCAGGCAGAGGCGCCGAGGACGGTGATGGCGCGGGCCGCGAGTGACAACATCATCGCCAGCTACCGGGATGAGTATCTAAGCCTATGGGGAGGCACGGGGGGAAGCAAATCGCAAAATCTTCCACTGGGAAGCTAAATGACGCCGTCGCGCTCTACTCGTGTGATCATATTTGCGTTGACCGATATGCACTTGGCATTTTGGTGGAAAGCATAGCCGAATCAAGCGTACGGAGCTCGTTCCTCCGATTAGGATAGCCTCGAGAAGCGGGACGGCGCGCATATTTTCCACAACACGGATCGTGTTATCCGTAACGATGGACAGCCCGTGACTTTCGGTTCATTTTCCGATGGTTGCCGGCCGGCCGGCCGGCTGTCGGTTGGAACCATCGAATGATCATGGCCCGTCTCGCCGCCGGGGTCTTGGAAGCAGCCTCGCTACCGCTTTGGGACTTGACAAGCAGTCGAAGGTGACGCAGCTTGAAGGAGTGCATGCTCTTAAAATAACAGCGCATTGCGCTTCCAGCGCGAGACTGCCTGCGAAACAGGTGTGTGTCTGTCGATGTGTGAAGTCCTGGTTCGGCTTGGAGGTGTGAGGCGCGGAGCATTGAACGGGGACGCCAACCCCGGGAGCTGTTAGATGCCTCAGTTGGCGCAGAATTATCTGAAATTACCGTGTTTCCCTGCCGTCATTTGGCCAATCCGTAAGGTTCGCCGCTACCTAGGGTCTGCATCCCCTTGGTTAGAATTCCAAATGTCCAGCTTCCTAGCAGTCGCGACCCATGGGATCGGAGCGATCTGTTGGGCGCTGCCATGCACAGTGTTAGGAGTTGGAGGAGGGGCGGGGATCTCGTAATGAATGACAAATACCTGGGCTGCCGCATAACGGACTTTGGCGGATGAGCTTGGGACTGATGCTCGCCTTTTTGATAGTCAGCGACTCCTAGCCTTCTTTCCCAGCCGTAGGCACCCTGGTGTACTCCAAGGAGTTCGTGTTCTAGATAGAATCTACGTCTTTCCGTTGCTGGGTAGGCACCACCTATTGACAGTGGCTTCAGGGCTCTCAGTTAGCTTCTCCGTGCCCCAAACCAAGCTGCATGCAAGTGAGTGCCAATCACGTCGCCACAAGACGTTCTGATCGCACGCATCCCGGCATTTTACTCGGCTGGGCATGTTCTCGTTTCGTTTGGATTCCTGTTTTGTCTCTGCAGCTGGACCCTGGCTCCACTGTCACCTTCCTGATCAGCGCCTTTCGTGGGGGCAACGGCAGCAGAAGGTTTGAGCCCCGCGGCAGCTGCGGTGCTTGGGGTAGCACAAGCAGATACAGTGCCCAAAAGAACCCTCCGTGGGTCTTGTCTGCTGTCCGGGTCCGTTTCTAATACGGACAGCCGACTGTGAGGCCAAAGGTGCCCTCCCAGGCGAGGGAGCTCATTCATGCTGGAATGTGGGAGGAGCCTGCCATATAAATTCTCCCAAGGTCCCTCTCCCTCGCCTTTTGCGCCAATACTAAAACCATCTCGACATCGATAGCAAAGAACCCCGACAGCGACATCACGACCTCCATTTCCACAACGCCCAAAACAAGGGTTAATTTAGATCTCCAGATTCGGGAGAACGAGCACAGATCCACCAGGTGCGTGTCAATCCACCAGTCTCGACCGTTGCCCTACCACATTGTCCATCCGGGTTCTCATCAAGACTCTTTCTGCATAGGCGAACATCAGACGTTCCGCTTCTGGACCATCAGCTTGCCCAAAATGGTCCTCTCCGGCCACTGTCTCTGCAATGCCGTCACGTACAAGGTTGCCGTGGATGCGCCCATAATCACCGGGTACGATCATTGCGACGACTGCCAGCGCCAGAGCGGCTCGACCTACTGTGAGTGCGCCTGAGAATCCACAGGTCCATTTCCAGAGGAGACAGCCCCGCCAGGAATGACGTGCGCGATATAAACCCCACAAACCTCCCCTGCGTGGGGCAAACAAGTGTCAGACAGCGAGCCCGGGCTGGTACCTTAAGACATTATCAGGTCAACAAGACAAGGCTGACCAGCTGTAACCTTCTCGTGTACAGCACTCGTCGTCGTCGTCCCCAAGGACAAGCTCACCATCAACGGCCCGACCAAATCGTGGGCAGGCAAGGGCAGCTCGGGCAAGGCCGTCCACCGCATCTTCTGCAGCGAGTGCGGCTCGCCTATTGCCCACGACCCTGAAGCTGCCCCCGGCATCATTGCTCTCAAGGGCGGCAGTCTCGACGCGGACATCAAGAAAACCCTCAAGCCCGTGAGCTCCATGCCCACATAACATTTCTAGTCGGAAGCAGGAAAGGCACCATTGCTGACACGGTTCGATAGGACACCGAGATCTGGACCGCCGGCAAGCTTCCCTTCTGCCAGGAGAACCTGGCCAAAGCCTTCACGCACATGCCCGAACACTAAGACCGATCACCACCTGGCCTGCGGGACTATGGCCAAGTGTATTTATGTCGAGACAATGGATTATGAGAAAGATCGTATAACTTTAGCAAGAGAATGATAATCGCGAAAAAAGACATGGAGCGAGCAGGCGGTAGATCCAGATGCCAGGCGTGTCATCAAAGGACGTCGAAGAATGCCCCTAGGGCTATGGAAAATATGTGATCACTCAGGAAGCCCGGGTAAAAAGGAACTGTCGTGGGATGAAGGGAGCAGTGAGAAGCAAGAAGCCGAGGGGCCGCGTTGTGATATGTGTATGTATACACGGAGATGCGAAACAAGAGGCACTGACCGAGTGTGCCCAGTTTGAAGCAAGGAAGGGGAGGGCTCTCTATCTAGGTCCCAACTACAGCACGGATCTGGCTGCAACCGCCCAGAAACCCAGTGACACCAGCACCCGACTCTTCCCTGGCGTCAAACCAGCAGCCGCCCTCGACGCCGAGAACGAATCGCCGGGCGGAGGCCCAAGCCCCGGGCTGCCTGGAGCACCAGTGCCAGAAGGAGTGAGCAGTGGCGACGTCGTTCGGACCGGCGGCGGCAGCGACGAGGCGGCGGTGCCCAACGGGTGCGGCTTCCCCGTGGCGAACTGCAGGCCGGTGGCCGAGGCGAGCGCGGCGCTCCCCGTGATGGGGCCAGGCCCCTGCGGCCCCGTCGGTGTGTAGTAGAGGCTGACCTCTGTCCGCGAGGGGGCCTTGTCAGCCGGCCCCGGCCCCTCGTTGTTGTTGCTGCCGCCACCGCCGCTCCACGGCCTGCCAGCAAGGGCCGCCGCCTCGGCGGAGCTGGACAGAGCTCTGAAGGGGACCGACGGCGGCTGGGTGGCGGGCGGGTCGGCCAGAAAGCCACACAGGGCGGAGCTGGCCTCGGCGGCGACAGCAGCATGCAGGGAGGCGCGGCCGGGTTCATCGGGCTCCTCGGAGAGCAGGCCGTGCAGGGAAAGGCAGGCGCGGCAGGCGGCCCACTCGGCGAAGTAGGAGCCGTGGCACATGCACTGGGCGTGCGCCTCGAGGTGCAGCGGCGTCGTGCCGTTGGGGAAGCAGAGCGCCTCGGTCACGTCGACCGAGATGCAGGGCGGCACCACCTCGCCCGTGCGGAGAGTTGGTGGCTTGCACATCGTATCGAGGTATGGCCGCGGAGGCGCTTGCGGTTGAGCCATGGTGATGGGGCCCAGCATGGGGAGGGGAAGCAGATTTTGGGAGAGGAGGGCGAGGAGGAGCCGAGTTTTGGGTGTCGGTGTCGAGGCGGTGCGCGCCATCTTGTTACTGCGACCTCTGCGTCTATATTATCAAGGCTCTTGCAGACAAGTCGAGTACGATCGGTGTGGGCGACTCTGGGAGGATATTGCTCCCTGGGGCGGTCGGCCCCGTGGTGGCTGCGTAGGAGGTTATATCCGATCGACTGTCCAGCTCGGATCTTGGTGAAAGCGAAAGGACAGCCTAAGCGCAGATAGATGGCTCCCAAAGGAGGAGGCAGTCAGCGCGCACCGCTGCCGCGGCTACCCGTCCAGGGGCGATGATGCTACACAACGCGCAATAAACGCATGGCGTGATGCTATATAAAAGGATGGGCAGGGGGGTCTGTCGTGAACCGGGACTTGAGGTCGCCGATGCGTCCTCTGGGAGTACAGGACAGTGTCACATCCTCGAGAAAAGGGCCGGCCCGAAAGGAGAAAACAAAAGGAGAAGAGAAAAAAGGGAACCCAGCCCAGATAGACGACCGGACGAGTAAATCAGCAGACATATACTCTTAACAATTTCGAGGGCGCTAGCAGATGCATCACACGACCAGTCTGGCCAAGACATGGCGGAGCCAAAGGGCGGCAAATGATAGGAGCCGCGCTCGAAGGTCCGTCGCACCGGCCGCCTCGGGAGCGGATGGGAGCGAGAAAGCTTGGCGAAACTGGTCTTTCTCGTGCGACGGAGGGGTAGTTTTCTCTGGCCATGTCGTTTTGTGAAGAGATATAAAATCTATGGCGGTAAGTAGGGTCTAGCAGCAAAAGGAGGCGGTGACTGATCTTGTCGTAGCTTACGGAAGGACCAGGGCATTTACCCAAGGCAATATAACGGAAACACACCGAGGCCGCGGCTTGCCGGGGAGAAGGCATGCCGGATCATGGAGACATGATCAGGAATGGCCACAGCAGCCAGCCATGTACCTAATCATACGAGGCAGGAGCAGGCACGTTCGTGAGCTGTGGTAAAAATGAGTGGTGTAGGTTACGACGGCGGATAGGTGGGAGAAAGACGAGAGAAAGAATAGAAAAATCGGTAGTGTGCGCAACCCTTTAAGCATTTTAGCCGCTTTGATTCGGCAGATGTCTTTGATCCGCCTGTTTCGAGCTCGGCCGGTTTAAAGGTCAGACCATCAGATCAAGAAGCACGAGGAGTCAACGGAGACCTTGGGGAAGAGCCGAGACCCAGTGTCATGTGGGGCCCCGTGGATGAGGCTACAATGGAAACAAGAAAGGTCTTGACTACGGCTGGTAAACGTGGCCGATTCACGAGAGCCATGCAATGTTGGACAAGAAGACGGCGAAACCGCCAGGGTGCATAGGCCCTCGAGGCTGGCCAGATATGTACAGGAGGGGAGACGAATGTTTGGATATCCTAGAAATGAAAAACCACATGCGCCTGAAGAAATATAGACAACTCAGGAAGTAGCTGAGGACGAACCGCGGGGAGCTGTGTTTACTACCAGGCTATGGCATAGCTCAAGCTTGCAGGTGAGCTTGTGTTGCTTCGGGCGAATGATTGCAGCGGCTTGGATTTAGACCTACGTCCCGACCCGCCAAACCGGCCGAATCACCTATTATAGCATTTCTGTTTCTACGGCCGCTTGCTGGAGGAGACGTAGAATCCCAGCGCTGCTGAGCTCGTCTGCAGCGCCGTGGTCTACCATCTGGGGCCGACACGAGCGCCGCTCTGGTTCTTGCCGCCTCTTCGCGCATTGAAATAAAGTTTAGCGCGGAACAATATGGGCGATTTTCCCGCCATGGGACGAGAAGAACAGAGACAAAAACATTCCACCCAGCAACGTGAAGTAACAAGCGTTTTTATCCCTCTACTCACAATCGATTGCGACGGGACTAACAAATCAGACGCTTTAGAGCTGGAGAAGCCCGTGCTGCTCCACAACGACATGTCGAGAAGGAGAATCACCAACTTCACGCTGGACGTGTCTAGGTGGTACCTACGAGCGCTGATACGGTCCACAGACTTGTCGTCGAGGCGCCGACAATGTTGCCACTCTACTCACCCAACCTCCTTCCTTCATACTGAAGCAGCGTGTCTTCTTTCAAGATGTCACTGTCGCCAGGATATGTCTTCTTCCATACTGCAATCCTCCGAGAATGGCCTTCAAGCCTAACTGTTCCTCTGAAAAAAAAAGCGACAGGCAGACGTGATAATGCGCCTCTCCAGCTGTCTAGCGCTCCTTCCAAGCGCCCCCCAAGCCACGGCTGCCCAAGATCTGCCCGCGGCCATATCGGACAACCCAGAGTTTCCTACTTCAAAAATCTCCTCGACGACAACCCCTCAATCTTCGACTCTATCATCCCCGACGGCTGGACAAAGATCACTGTCCTGATCCCCACCAATCCCGCCCTTGACAATCACTATACCGAGATCAACATGCGCCTCGAGTGCGTATCTGTGACATGTCCGAGGGCGGACTCCGCGATATCCTGAGCTATCACACTATCCTGGCCCCGCTGACCCGCAGAAACCATACCGTGACCGTGGCCGCCCATGACGGCTCCTCGGCCGCCGAGCACGGCTATTCGGCTCTGATGTCGAGGCGCCAGCAGCCAAGAGCGGCCTCGCTCTTGGAGGAGGAGGTCAGGCGACATGCCCTTCCCGACTGCTTTCTAGCCCGCGGACCCCGAGGTTGCAGACGACGCGGCGCTCAGTGCCCAGTTCGGGCCGTCGTGACGATCCAGCTACTGCTGCTCGGTCCCCGCAGGTTGAGGATCAGGAGCGGCTCTGACGGCAGTATCTCTGGCGAGAGCAGCTCTGATGAGGGTAGCGGTACCAGGGTCCGCGGCGGCCTTGCGACGGCGGGCGCCATAACTTCTGTGGACGTGCCCCGGGACCGTGGACACTACCAGCTCATCGGCAGGTAGCTAGCCGTCCCCTTCGATCCCACCTCCTTCCCTGATGCCGTCCACAAAATGTGTTAATCATCCATTCGGCATAAACAGATATCTGGGCATACGCCCCCTTGCTCAAGGACCAGCCCACGCATTTCGAGCCTGGAAACGTTCGGCGAGACGCCGAGAAGGCAGGGCTCTGGCCGCTGGCCGACGATGCGTTCGACGTCACATGTCTCGCTCCGAACAACAGGGAGTTTAGAAATGGAGATAATTTTGACGAGAGCACCATGCGGTACGTACATCCGGTTGCCCTAGTCAGCTCACGAGAGAGAGAGCTAGCGAGCTGCTGCTAACCGGCAAGTCCCCTGGCAGCCATCACGTTTTGCCCGAGGTCACGCACACCTACTACCTGCGAGACGGGCAGGTTCTCAAGTCGCTGGAGGGAACGGACGTGAGGGTATCCAGGGATGGAAGCTTCTGCTTCAGCGATGCCAGAGTCATAAGGCCTGATTATCTGTATATCACATTCTCTTCGGCAGACTGAATGCATAGCAGTTGGTTGGCTGCCATGTGCTAACAAGCGCGCATAAAGACGGACAACGGTCTCATCCAGGTGTGGACCGCGTTATGTCTCCAACTATCAGGACGAGAGCCACTAGATGAAGCGAGCCTCGAGGGGAAGAGGCGGTTGGATCAAGGGTTGGTGGAAAACAGGAAGCTCAAGAAAACGAATGGAAAAGGATGGCAGAATAATATTCTCCTCATGGAGTGAGTGGCAGGTTCAGAGTAGCTCTCTAAAAATCTATAATGTTGTAATGTATATATGCCTCATCTAATATGGTCCAATGCAAATCCTTTCAACTCCCTTCAGATGTCATATATGCAAGTTGCTCACTGCCAAGATTACATTCCAGCTCTTTCTCTAGCCTACATTCCAGTCTCTCTCGATATAGTCGTCCATGTCAAATATGCTCGTAAATTCTGTATGTATAGCGTCGTATTCGTTTGCTCTCAAGCGTCATGATATCACAAATCATCAATCTTGGGTTGTATCCTTTGGGTTGCTTGCTGTTGGTTGTCACCCGTGACCGGATGGACATGGGAATATCCGTTCAGAGGAAATGCACTAAGGAGGCTAGGAAACCGGCCACGACGGCACCGGCGCAGCCCACAAGCCTCGCCGCCGCCCTGTTGGGGCGCTCCTTTTGCACCGTGGCCCCAGCACCGTCGGCGGTGAGGGTGCAGCTGGCGGCGCCGCAGGCGTAGTTGGAGGGGCAGCAGCCGGCCTGGGGCCCTGCGCTGTCCGGGCAGAGGTACCAGCCGCCGGCGCAGGTGGGCGCCCTGCTCGCGCCGGCGCCGGCGGGGACGGGCAGGGGCACGGCGACGGTGGCGCCGCCGCTGTCGACGATGGTGGTGGAGGAGGCCGGGGGCGGGCAGCTGGTGGTGGCGCAGTCGCGGCCCGTCTGGCAGCAGCCGCCGCCGGCACGCGCAACGCAGGGATAGAAACCTGTCGGGCAGTACCCTGGCGGGAAGCCGTCTGTGTCTGTCGCCGTGGGCCGCACGGGGAGTTTGCCGCTGTCGCTCGGTCTGGTTGTTGTGGTCTCGGCCGTGGCTGACGGTGTGGACGTAGACTGCTGTGTGCTGCTGCTGCTGCTGCTGGGCGTGGTTGACGTGGTAGCTGGTGGGGGCGGAGGAGGCGGCGTCGACGATGTGGTAGCCGTGCTGGTGGGAGGCTGGGTTCGGGATGTTGTGGAGAGACGGACACCTGTGTGAGGACAGAAAGAAACAACTCTGGTCAGCAGGGATTCAGCGTGAAGTGGTGAGGTAAACGGCCGAGAGCCAACTTACATCCTATGCCCTGGCAGATGAAGCCAGCGATGCAGCAGCCGCCGCCCAGCTCCGAAGGGCAGGCCGTGTCGCCGGGCGCGCAGTTGTTGAGAGTGCCACCGCAGGTGCTGCCGGTGGCGCAGCAGCCGACAGAGCCGAGTCCGGTGTCGGTGATGGAGTAGCACGTCTCGCCGTCACGGCAGCAGGCGTTTGGCTGGTTGATGGACGTACAACTCTTGGTGCCCGCCGGGCAGCCCCATTGACGGCGTTCGAGGCGTGCCAGTGCGCGTGCTGCCCGCCTGAAGAGCTTCTCCGCCTCGGTCTCTGCTTCGTCCGCCGTCTCTTGACCGCTCAGGCGAGGGCGGTAGTCCAGGTGCGCAGCAAAGGCTGGGCGGAAGCGGGCTTCCACTGGCCTCTGCGCCGCCGCCGCAGCTCCGTTCGAGTCTCCGGATCCGTCTGCTTCACCCGTGTCTCTACCGGCATATGCTGGTCGTGATCGTCCGGCGAGGTGTGGCGGTGCCCCATCTGCCGCAACGAAAGGCCTCTCCGCGTTGTCTTCGCTAGGGAGGAACGGGAAGGCAACGTAGTGCGGGAAGAACTTCTCGCCTTGGTCGGGGGCCATCTTCCGAATGGCTATCGGGAGCGGCTGGTTATTCTGCTGCTGTTGCTGCTGGTCGGCGGCGGCCACCGCGGCATCGAGGAGCAGGAGCAGCGGCACCGGAAGGGCGCATACCGGGCGTGCGAGCCACATGCTGTTTGACAGCCCAAGCCAGCCAATCTCACGCTGTCAAGGTTCAGATTCGACCGTTCAAAAGGGACTGGCGCTGACGCTAGCCAGGGAAATCGTCGACCTCGACGGGAGGAATTGGAGTACGCGGGGATGACAGTGGTAGATGGGAGACCTTGGCAAGTGCAGCCTCGTCGCCATCTCAAATAAAGGAGGAGAGGAGTGCGCAGACTGGCGCTGCGTGCTTGGGCCGTTGGTGCCGGGGA
Source organism: Magnaporthiopsis incrustans (assembly GCA_003049425.1). NCBI lineage: Eukaryota > Fungi > Ascomycota > Sordariomycetes > Magnaporthales > Magnaporthaceae > Magnaporthiopsis > Magnaporthiopsis incrustans. The sequence continues at coordinate 12,857 of PYSR01000193.1, forward strand.
TGGCTGGGTGTGGACGTGTTCCGACTTTTTTTTTGAGGTGGTTGGTTGGGTCCACGCCTCACCTCATGCGCTGTAAATATTGATAACCCCTGAAATTTGGACACCAGAATTGATTGTTACCTGACCTCCCAACTGGATTCTCTGCACAAACATTTTACACGATATCCTGCGGGTTAGATTGATATTTTAAGACTTCGTCGTTTTACTTCCTCTGATTTCGAAGATCTTTTCGTGCATCGTCGATCCATGACTTGTGCCTTACGACGTTCCCTGGATTTTCAAGACCTAACCAGCCCGGCCATTATTCTTTTCCCACCCGTCAACCACGGCCGCATTTTCTGGGTGGTCTCAAGCAACTCTTTCTCTCAAAGACTGGTATCATCGAATAGTAGGTCCTAATCACATCTCGATTTATCTAGCACATTTATCCGAGCATCATAGCTACATTGTGGTTTATTTTATCGTACATACAAGCACTGCTCAGGAGCCCGTGAACACTGAGTTGCGTTCAGTTTCCCTCACCCATCAGGACTCCCAGATCCCGAGCTCGTGGCTCTTGGCGGGTCCACCTCGACGGCGCGGCATCGCTGAGAGGTTGGGACCTCTCATGAAAGCCGAACAGAGCAAGGCGGCAGCGACACTGACGTTCAAGCTGTCGACTGTGAGCGAGCCCGACTGGTTCGGGATGCTGATCTCAATATCGGCCTTGGCCTTGAGCATCCGCGGCAGCCCCTCACCCTCGCTGCCGACGACGAGAATGCAAGGGTCGGACGCGAGCGGGTCACTTTCCTCGACACCGTAAATGTCGGTGTGTTCGCGGTGGTGTGAGCTGGAGTGTGAGGCTACGGCCGCGTAGACTTTCCAGCCCGCCTCCCTGGATCCTTCCAGGAAGCTGACCGGTGAGTCGACGGCGAAGAGGGGAATGGTCTCGGACGCACCCGCCGACGCCTTGAGCGCCACGGGAGTCAAGGTTGCCGAATTCTTGGTCGAGATGGCCACCGCGCTGGCACCGAGGAAGCTCGCCGTCCGGAGGATGGCTCCGAGGTTGCCCGGGTCGAGAACGTGGTCGAGCAGGAGGACGAGCGGCTTATGCGGGCCACTGCGGGCCTGGACAACGGTGTCCTTGCCGTTTATCGCCAGGTCTTCAGCGGTTTGGTGCCCCAGCACAATGCCGAACGAGTTGCTGTCGACGCCGCCGCTCTCGCTCCTTTCGGTAACCAAAGGCCCAAGTGCTGTGACCGGGGGTCGCGGGAGCGGCGATGCCTCCAGGATGTAGCCGTTATGGGGGCGGCCCTGGCTCATTTTGGACATGAGCTTCTGGTCATGCTCCCCCAGCGTCGTCACCTTGACACCCCTTTCTGCCGCCAGCTTCTCGATGGCCTTGTCCCGCCCGACGTTCTCGCGGTTCGCACCTCCATATATGTAAAGGTGATACAGCTTTCTCCGGGACGCCCTCAGCGCTTCTTCCACCACAAACGCCCCGTACAGGAACTGGGATGCGGCGGTAGTGTACTTGACGGCTGTCACAGTCGGCTCTGGACGATCTCCGAACTCCCCATAATCTTGGGTGCTGTACCTCTCCACACTTCGACTGCGAGGAGCGCCATATTCGCGGCTGTCAGGAGCTTCCGAGTCACGACCGCGAGGAGCTTCACGGTCGCGACTGCGAGGAGCCTCCACATCGGGGCGGCGAGGTGCGCCATAGTCGCCGCTACGAGGAGCTTCCGAGTCGCGACTTCGAAACGCTTCCATGTCGCGGCTGCGAGGAGTTTCATTGTAGCGGCTGCGAGGATCTTCGAGGTTGCGACTTCGAGGTGCGCCGTAGTCGCCGCTACGCGGAGCTTCCGTGTCGCGACTCCGAGGAGGTGCGTCATATTCGCGGCTGCGAGCCCCTGTGGAGTCCCGACTGCGACGGCTGCGACCCTCCATATCTGGTCCTCTGGCTCCCTCTGATGCCGGCCTCTCTCTCCTTCCGAAATCGCTTTTCAGAGAGGACTCAAAGCGCACGCGGCGAGGATTCACACGACCGCGGCCGCCCCATGGTGGTATCGGCGATGATGATTTCGCTTTTCCTCGTCTTGGCGGGGCGCTCCGCGACTTGGACGTCGGCGCGGGCTTGGCGGTGCCCCAGAAGTCATCCTCGGTCTGCGCCGCCTTCGCCTCCTTGTTTTGGAGGGCCGACAGCTCGTCTCTGAGCTGTCCGGTTTTCAGCTTATACACCAGACTCTTCTTGCCAAACGGATCCGCAGGGTCGTTGAACCTTGCGCTACGTGACGGGCGTTTAGGCTTATCGGGCTCGGCGATGTCCTTTTTGCCCTTCCGGATCTTGAAATCGATCTTCTCAAAGAGGTCGCCCTTGACAGCCGCCCGGGGTCTCCCCGTCGTCGACAGGCGTGCATCGCCGCTTCTGGTGCCCCCAGAGCCGCGATAGGGACTGTCCCCCTTGCGGTCCAGCCGTTCAGATTGACGCAAGCCGCGGTGGACCGCGGAGAGAGACGATGAGGGCCGAGTGCCGACTTGAACGAGAAGATGGGGTCTTGGCGAGAAAGTGAGAGCACGCAAGCCAAAGGCGCAGGAGTATCTACCTGGTATCATGGCATTGGGCCCTCAGCTGGGAGGAATGTATAAGTCAATACGTGTAAGAAGTCGATAGAGTGAATCTAGCCCGACACCTTTTTTTCTTCTTTTGTTTCCCCATTGGGCATCCCACCTGTTGATGCATTTTTTTTTTTTTTTTTGGTTGCCAGGGTCCTTATCGGCACCTCAACTTTTCGTTATCGTTCCCGTATTTTTGGCGGGCCCACCCCGAACTGCTAGTGCCGTCCAATCACGGAAGGTTGAGATGCACGACATCGGACCCACTGGGATTTATTAATTACGTCGTAGCATAGTTCAATCGCGGTTTCTGGCGCGCTCAACGCGCTTTGGACAGACGTTAACTTTGGCCAGGGCTTTGGGTTGACATTTTGTAAAATCCCCCACGTCGTAGAGGACACGAATCACATCGCCATTGCCCTCGCAAACCGGGCCGTATAACGCCCGCGCATACCGTACAGATTGCTCTCGACACAGCACCGAGACATGGTCAGCTAGACGGTCTTCGAGTGTAGTATTTCAGACTATGGCCAGCAGCCCCGCTGCCTCCGAGGCCGAGGTCTCGGAGGCCGCATCAAACCTCGACGCCGAGTCTGCTGTCGCCCAGCTTGCAGCCGCAACCGCCGACCCTCCAGTCCTCCCGTCTATCGAGCTTCCGAACCGAAATGCCAGCAATGGCGGCACGGCCGGCAATGCGCCTCACGACCCGAAGCAGGACACCGCTTCGCGCATGGGGGATAAGCCTGAAGATGATAGTGAAGACTCCTCTGAGGGTGAAGACGTAGGCGCGGATGCACATGAAGACGAGGAGGATGGGGAGGACGAGGTTGACGTCTGGTATCCAGCGGCGCGTCCCAAGGCCGCGAAGGGGAAGGAGCCGGCCCGGAAATACCGGGGCCTCGAGATCCGCATCACCCCACTGCCGGCGCATCTCCGTGGCGGGTACAGGGTTGCGCCACGGAGCACCTACGTGCGCTCCATTGTGAACGAGATTGAAGGCGCACGTGGTGAGGAATGGTACCAGGTCGAATACGACGATGGTGCTGTCGACCAGGTGAGCCCCGAACTTTCTGTGCTCTTGCGATGCCTTGCCTCTTCCGGTCGCCAGTGTGGTTTCCCCGAGACCGTATATCGAAGCACGAAGTCGGTGGTTGCTTCTAGTCCAGTCCGTTAGAGATTAGGCTGTCAAGGAAGTTCTCCGAGCCTCTTCTTGCCCTTCCTGATCCCACTTGAACGGATCCCGAACCCGCAACCTCCAACTGTTTTCCGTGGATAAATTGGCGGTTGGCCCTCCACACTTCCCATCAAGCAACACTCTCAACACCTCGAACTCGCAATTCGCACCTTCCATTTTAAGCCTTCACATCTCACACTTGGTTTGCCGCTTGCCCGCCGCCACTGCGAAATCTGCCCGGGCGAAGCGATTGTCTGGAGTCAAGGTACTCGTCTCTTGCGATCTGCGTTCCCCGAGGCCTACCCTTCTGGGAGCGTCTCGGTCCGTCTCATCCTTCCTCGACGTTCACTGCTTGATACTTCATCGACCACAAGCCAAATCCCCCTCAGCAACCCCATTCGCATCCGGGATCGCTGTGCCGCTTGACGTCACCGCGAAATTCTGGTGCGAAAACGGTATGGCTTAGAGTCATTTGCCCATTTCGTATTGATCGCATTTCATACATGTCATCTTCGCGAATGTCGATCTGTGACCAGCTTTCACGCTAACCCGCTGTCAAGGTATCATTCGACGAACTGGTCGCTTCTGAGAACGGGCTCAAGGCGCTAGAGCGTTTCCAGCATTCTGGCGATTCTATGGTCGACACCATGTTTGGCCGCCCTCATAAGAAGCGCAAGCACTCGCATCGTGATGACTCCTCCGATGAGCTCCGCTACGATGATTTCCCTGACGACGATGATGACAACGAGGGTGATTCTGACGACATGGACCTTGACGACGATGACGACGAGGTTCGCGGGTCCAGGCGCAAATCAACATCGTCGCGGAAGTATCTGGCTGCGCAAGTGAGCTCCCGACGTTCGTCGAGGCGGGCTGCCCAATCCGGCTCCGAGCCTAGGGAGCATTCTCAGTCGGCGCAGCGCAACCTACGTCCTCGAGTCACTCTGATCACCAACCAAAATCGTGTGGTAGACCACGACGAGGATGAGCTCGCGGGCGAGGGCAATGCCCGCGAGAGCGAGGATGACAAGGATGAGAGCTTCATCCCCCTCATCCGATCCGACATTAACCCGAAAAATCCCAAGCGAAAGCGCGGTCGGCCATCACGCGTCACCTACAGGCAGGCATCGATCGAATTCGAGGTGCGGCGATCGGGGAGGGCCAACAAGGCTACCAAGGCTATGCTTGATCCCGCGGATGACGACTCGTTCTACGTCGAGGACGACAAGTCTCCAGCTGTCCCGAAGGCCGTCAGTATCAAGGAGATATTCCAGCCGGTGGACAATGTGGAGTTCGTCGACGCTCACTCCAAGACTTGCGGCACCTGCGGATCCAGTGGAACGAACCACAACAAGGGCATGTTGATTCACTGCCAGGGCTGCTCGTTCTCGTTCCACAAGGTGTGCCTGGGTTATCGGGGCATGAGAGATCATCGAGTGAGCAAGGTTGGGTCGGATCATTTTGTGCTCCAGTGCCGATTCTGCATCGGTCTGTACAACAAGAAGGATAGCAAAGCTCCACGGCACGACACCTGCCAGGAGTGCCGCTCTGTCGGTCCGGCGTGCCGCGAGTTCACCCCCAAGCTTACGTCCAAGCAGGAGGAGAAGCTCCGTGCCGCCAACGATGGCGAAGATCCTATTACCAAGGTCGCCGCCAAGCTGATCAACAACCCCGAGAATGTTCTTTTCCGCTGCACCCGCTGCAAGCGGGCATTCCACTATCTGCATCTCCCTCGGCTGGAGAACTCCGCCGACGAGGATCCGACTGACAAGGACAAGATCCGAGCGGACCGCCTGACCGATTACTCGATGCACCACACGTGTAAGGACTGCCTGGTGCACAAAAACGACGAGATCCAGGGCCTTGTGGCATGGAGACCTGCCGACCACGGCTCGTACAAGAACGAGTCCTACAGCCTCATCAGCGAGGACGACAAGGAATATCTCGTCAAGTGGGGTCGGATGTCGCATGCCCACTGCACCTGGATGCCGGGCGCGTGGATATTCGGTGCCAGCCATGCGACGATGCGGGCATCCTTCGCCAAGCGCGACGACGGACAGCCGCCACCCCCGCGCTTCACCAAAGAAGATGCGATCCCGGCCGAGTACCTCATGGCAGACATCATTTTTGCTGCCAAGTACCATAGCGGCAGCGATCGCGTCGTTTCCAAGGAGGACGCCTTGGCTAGAATCTCCAAGGTCAAGGAAGTTCGCGTCAAGTTCCAAGGCCTGTCGTACGACGAGGTCGTCTGGGACTCGCCTCCCTCCAGAAGCAACCGGCCCTTGTGGGACGCCTTCAAGGAGGCTTACGAGGAATACATCAACGGCAAGCTCTTCAACTCAGTGCCGCCCCATATTATCAATCAGCGTATCGTCAAGTTCTGTGAGAGCCCGCCTCCGGATATTGCCGATCAGCCCGAAGCCCTGACACCATCCCGCCGGCTGATGAAGTACCAAGTCGAGGGTGTGAACTGGCTGGTGTTCCACTTCTACAAGATGGAGAGCATCATCCTCGCCGACGAGATGGGCCTGGGCAAAACAATCCAGATTTGTGGCATGGTAGGCTACCTCGCCCTGCAGCAGCCCAAGTGCTGGCCATTCCTCATTGTCGTCCCCAGCTCGACGTGCCCAAACTGGCGCCGCGAGATGAAGCAGTGGGTCCCAGACCTACGTGTGGTATGCTACTTCGGCGGCAAGGTCCCGCAGGAAATCGCATACAAAAACGAGCTCTTCCCCGACGGATCCAAGGACATCAAGGCGCACGTCGTCATCATGTCGTACGACTCGGCTCAGGACCCCCAGACCCGGTACCTCTTCCGCCATGTGCGCTGGCAAGGGCTGGTGGTTGATGAGGGCCAGCGTCTCAAGAACGACCAGAGTCTTCTCTACGGCGCGCTGCGGGCAATGAAGATCCCCTTCCGCGTGCTCCTGACCGGGACGCCGCTCCAGAACAACAAGCGCGAGCTGTTCAACCTGATCCAGTTTATCGACACCAGCAAGGTCGCGGCGAAGATGGACGAGGAATATGCCGAGCTGACCAATGAGAACATCCGGGAGCTCCACGCACTCATCAAGCCCTACTTCCTGCGGCGGACAAAGGCCGATGTGCTCAAGTTCCTGCCGCCGATGGGCCAGGTCATCGTGCCGGTCAGCATGTCGGTCGTGCAGGAGAAGCTGTGCAAGTCCATCATGGCCAAAAACCCCCAGCTGATCCAGGCCATCTTCGCCAAGAGCAAGATGAGCAAGGCGGAGCGCGGCTCTCTGAACAACATCCTCATGCAGCTCCGCAAGTGTCTGTGCCACCCCTTCGTGTACAGCGACGCCATCGAGGACCGTGACCTCGATGCCAAAACCATGCAGGCCGGCCTCATCGAAGCCTCCTCCAAGCTCGTGCTTCTGAACATGATGCTGCCGAAGCTGAAGGAAAACGGCCACCGAGTCCTGATCTTCAGTCAGTTCCTGGACCAGCTGAATATTCTTGAGGACTTTTTGCACGGGCTTGGATTCCAGTACCGGCGCCTGGACGGCAGCGTGACGAGTCTAGAGAGGCAGCATCGGATCGACGAGTTCAACGCGCCAGGCTCCGAGATCTTTGCGTTTCTGCTTTCCACCCGTGCGGGTGGCGTAGGCATCAACCTGGCGACGGCCGACACTGTGATCATCCTCGATCCGGACTTCAACCCTCACCAAGACATCCAGGCGCTGTCGCGGGCGCACCGTATCGGACAGACCAAGAAGGTGCTCTGCTTCCAGCTCATGACCAAGGGCTCGGTCGAGGAGAAGATCATGCAAATGGGCCGCAAGAAGATGGCTCTCGATCACGTCATGATCGAGACCATGGACAAGCAGGATGTGGAGTCCGACGATCTGGAATCAATCCTCAAGCACGGAGCCGAAGCATTGTTCAGCGAGGACAACGAGAAGGAAATCATCAAATATGACGACGCCTCTGTGGAGAAGCTCCTCGACCGGTCGCACCTCGTCGCGCCGGAGCTGGGTGAGGATGACAAGCGCGAGCGTGAGTTCACTCTCGCTCGCGTCTGGGTCAACGACAAAGGTGGCCTGGTCGACGACCTCGAGGTGGTGGAGGGCGCTGGCGTGAGCGAGAACGTGTGGGAGAAGCTGCTCCTGGAGCGCGAGATGGACGCCAAGCGCCGCGCGGAAAAGGAGGCGGTGGTGCTGGGGCGTGGAGGCAGACGACGCCAGGCTGTCCAGTACTCGCAGCACATGCAGTTTGACGACGAGGGCCCCAAGAGCGAGTCTGAGCAGGACGATGACTTTGTGGCCAACGAGGCCAGCGACGATGACGAGGCACCGATAGAGTCGGATGTGCAAGACGCAGCTCGCAGGACCGGTCCTCAAGGTACGGCCACTCCGAAGAAAAAACAGCAAGGAAAGAAGGGCTCGCCTGTGAAGTCTCGGGCGAAAACCCCAAGGACCCCTACGACCCCAAAGACGGCTTCTAGAGTCACTAGAAGCAAGTCGACCCCAACTGCAACGCCAACGCCAGCAGCAGCATCACCAACTCAGACCCGGGCTCGGGCTAGGGCTGCTGCTACTGCTGCCAAGGCGGTTGCTGCTACCCCCAAGGCGACTGCTCCTGCTGCCTCAAAGACAGCCCGGGCAAAGACGGCAGTCCAGTCCAAGAAGATGGCGAAGTCGTCGTCGTCCAACTCAAAGCAAAGCAAAGCGGGTGCCGACGCACGGAAAGTGCCATGCCCTCCAGCTAACAAACCTTCAAATGCACAGAGCTTGGCGCCACCCTCCAGTGGCCCCCAGGCTCAGTCGGCGGAGCCCCCAGCCCCCAAATACCAGGCAATAACGCAGGCTACGGGCAGGCGGCGGGACCACACGGTGCAGTCTTCCCTACTGCCCAGGCGCCTGCCACGCAACCCAGTCACGGCGTTCCAGGCAGCGTCGGAGTATATGGCCAGACACCGGGACCGAACGGGGTGGTCCCCAGGCCCCGAGGCCGGCCCCGCGGCCCGGCTCGCAGCAAGCCGCAGCCGCAACCACAGCAAGGTCCGCAGCAGGTCTCTCAGCCCATCTCCCAGGCAGCGCTGGCGGGCATCCAAATCAACCTCTCGGCCCTGCCCACCCTCTATCAGCCGACAAGACGTGGCCGTCCACCGAACCAAGCACGACCTACCCCCGGCCAAGCCGTCTACAGGCTTGGTAATAGCATAGGTCTGGTGCAGCCGATGATGCACCTGGCCCAACCACAACAGCCAGTCGCGGTATTACGCAGCAACGACGTCAACACCAACATCGGCCACGGAGTCAACCTCAACCCCGGAGTAGTCGACCCTGGCGTCATGCCGACGCATCCGCAAGCACCCCAGACATACATGTCTCAGCTGCCGCGTTGTGAGCAGTGTTTCCACCACCACCACCCGGCAACAGGCTGCCCCTTCAACCCATCATCCGAGATGAGCATCAGGGTGGCAATCGACCGTCTTCGAACGTCGGATCTCGCTCAGGACGTTGCAACTCGAGAGAATCTGAAGGCGAAGCTACGGGAGATGAAGCAGGCCAGCAAGAAGGGAACCTGATTTATTCAATGCCCTGGTTTTCTCTTTTCCTCGCGCTGTCTGCTACTTTGTATTTGTTCGTTTTTCTGCCTTTCCTCCTGCGACGATGCATATCTTCTTCTATCTCCGCCCTTTTTTTTCACCCTGTGTACAACAGTGGCCCCACCACCGCGGTATCAGCATCACACAAGATTTTGATTTGGGCACCGAGGCGCCCAGCCCGTCGGCATATCTCCCCGACAGACGCACATACGGGCGGAGGGGTGGTGGGTCTGGCCTTGGCTTTTTTTGTGTGTGCGTATGTGTGTGCTTTTCTTTTTTTTTATTTGTTTGCGCGTCCAAAACGGGCATACCCCTATTCTGGTATCTACCCGAGCCAAGCCACGATAAACCAAAAAGAGGAAAAGTTATCTTAGAGAGGAAAAAGAGAGGATCTGCATTGTTTGTTTGCCTTTTTTTTCTCTTTCGTTTTTTTCTTCTTGGCAGTCTTTAGATAGACGTATTCCCGCAGATACCACCCGCCGTGCATTGCAGGTGCAGGCGGGATGCATGCAAATCATGGCAAAGGGGCGCGAGGAAGGGCAACTTCAGTTGACGTGCAGACAGGTGCAGCCCAGGCTTCACCGCACGGTGGAGTCTGCGACACGACATTGACGGACGCAGGCGGCGAGGCGAGATACATGCCCTACCTACCTAGTTAATCGATGACTTGTTGATGTCCATGCTCCATGCCGTTCACATGCTGTCCATCCTGTGCCCGGCTGGTTGGCTGGCTGGCTATGGGGCTAGCCGCCCTGTCTCTCCGTCCACCCTGTCCCATCCCATGTGTGCGTGTGTTTATGCGTGCTCCGTGCTTTTTCCTTTCTTCTTTCCTTGTGGCAGCCCAACTCCCCAAGGGCAACTAGAGGAGACTGGGGTACAGCTGCAGGACGGACCCCAGGCAGCGAGCGAGTGCGAGGGGCCACATTAGGTATCTGTAGCACCAGCAATGTTCCACACCTCATAGTAGTATCCCGCCTCAGGGAGAAAAGAAAAAAAGAGGGCAGTGTTTTCGTCACGTGGGAGACACAGGCACACACAGCTTGGAATGCTGCCGGCAGCCGGATTCTGAACGCAGGGAACCTTAGATGAGGGAAGGGTTTTGGCGGGCCTCCTATTTTTTTTCTTCTGTCTCTGTGTCTGGTCTGTATTTTCGTCGCTCTGCTCCGCCGCCCGTTTGCTTTCCCAATCCGGGCCCGCCCCGGTTAATGGGTGGCGTTTTCCTCGTCGCCTTTCCGGCACTGTCTGGATTCATCCTGCTGCTACTGCCGCTACTGCTGCGGCTGTTGTGGTTGTGGCCGTTGCCGTTGCTGTTGCTGCGGCCGTCCTGCTGCTGCTTCTATTTCCGCCTCTGCTGCTGCTGCTGCCGCCGCTTCCGCTTCTGCTATAGCTTTACTCCTATTTCCCTTACTGTTCTCCTGCTGTTGCCGTTGCTGTTGATACTATTACTGTTGATGTGACTGTTGCTGCTGTGGTGCTTTTGCTTCTGCTTTACTGGCGCGCCACCTCCTTCTACTCCCGCTGCTTCCGCCATTGCTGCAGTCCTGCTGCTCTTCCTTTTTACCCGCCGCTGCTGTTTCCGCTTTTGTTATAACTTCTGCTCTTTCCTCCTCCTGTCGCAGCTGTTTCTGCTGTCGTTGCTGTTGTTGCTCTCCTGCTCTTACTTTGTTTTTGCTGTGGCTCCTCCTCTCCTGCTGTTGTAGCAGCTTCTGCGTCTGTTGGTATCACAGCTCCCCGTTTCTCACCTGCTGCTTTTTGCCTCTACTACATCCTTTCCGTCGCTGCCGCTGTTGCTGCTGCTGCTGCTGCTGTCCACCTGCTGCTGTTGCTGCGCGGGGAAAGCCTCTCAGTACGTTCTCCCCCGCTCCTTGCCGTTTCCCCCATCCCTCTTTTTTCTCCATGTGTTTTCTGTGTCTTTTTTCCTCCATGCCTTCCTTATCTCCGCACCTCCCTTTTGTCCATGCGTCTTTTTTGCCATGCCTCCTCTCTCCCCGTGCGTTTTCACCATACCTCCCTTCTTCCCATGCATTTTTCTCTATATCTCTTCTACTACATACTTCTTTTTTTCTCCATCCCTCCTATTTCTCCGTACTCCCTTTCCTCCACAATCTTTCCTCCGTGCCTCCCGCATCCTCTTGTCTCGCCAGACTGACACCCTCGAGCGGAGCGCCGACGCCCGGCCGCAGGCTCCGGAGTACTAGACGGGTTGCTGCTCCCGACTCTTTTTTTTTAAAAAAAAAAAAAAAAAAAAAAAAAGAGGGGACCCCTGACGCCACGCCACATTCCAGTCCCTCCCCGGCGACTGCCGCCGTTTGGTCGCAGGGACGAGCTTCTTGCATACACATAGGCCAAGAAAAAGCGCTATACCGACTTCCGTCGCTTGCTTACAGCTCAGCCGGCTCCCGAGCCCGCTCGCTTGCCTCCGAGAAGGAGTTGTGTGCATGCATGCGTGCGTGCGCGCTTGTGTGTAGTTTCCCTCCTTTCTGCTTGGCTTGTCTCGTGTCTCTATCCCTCCTGGTGTTTTCTTCTGTTTTCTCTTTATTATCTTCCATTTCTAGCTCGATTTCCTCGTCTCACTTCGTCCTTTTCCTTTTCTCTTTGGCTATGGATAATTCATCTTGGATCTCTTCACTCGTAGAGCCTTGTCTCTAGTGGCTTGTTGATCCTTTTTCGAAATCTTGTTGGGCCTTGATCCCATCGCCTGTCTTCTCGTCTGACTTCTCGTCAGTCTCCTGTTCAGTCTCCTAGCCAGCCTTGGCCAGCCCTCTGGTCAATCTCCGCTTCTCTCTCGACGCCTCTCCTATCATCGGTCTCCTGTTCCGTCTCCTGACCAGGCCCCCGGTCAGCCTTGGTCAGGGTCCTCGTCTCTCTCATCGACTCTCTCCTCGCCTGTCGTCGGTCTTTTCGTCAGCCTCCTGGTCAGCCTTCTGGTGAGTCTCCTGATCAGTCTCCTCTTCTCTTTCATTATCTCTCTCATCGCTTGTCCTCAATCTCCCCGCCCCTTTCCCCGCCTATCGCCGGCCTCCTGTTCCGTCTCCTGGCCAGCCTCCTCGTCTCTCTTATCGACTATCTCCTCGTCTGGCGTCGGTCTTCCGTCAGTCTCCCGATCAGTCTCCCCTTCAGTCGGCACCTGCTGGGTGACTGCGGACGTGGCGACGACAACATTCATGATCGCTTATCGGGCGCGTCCTCGATATAGGCTGGCGAGCGGTGATCGCCGTAGGCAGGCAGGGTGTCGACTGTGCTCATCGAGGTCCTTGCTCCTTACCCCTAAAGGCGAAGGGGTCGAATTCGGACGGCATCGGGGTCTTGTCGTCTATTTCCTTGTAGGTTGCCTTGTAAATCTTCTCGTGAGTCTCCTCGTCTCTCTTTTCGCCCGCCTCCTTATTCGTCTCTCCTTGCCTGTATCCTAACCAGCCCCCTCGCTAGTCTTCTCGTCAGTCTTATCGTCTGCCTCCTCGTGGGTCTCCTCGTAAATCTTTTCGTAAGTCCCCTCGTCTTCGCCCGCCTCCTTATCCATGGCTTTATAAGTCTTCTCGTTTCTCTCCTCGCTCATATTCTAACCAGCCTTCTCGCCAGCCTCCTCGTTGGTCTTATCGTCTGTCTCCTCGTGACTCTCCGCATAAGTCTCCTCGTTTTTCTACTCGTCTGTACGCCCGCCTATCTCCTTATTAATCTTCTTTCCCGTCTTTTTGTGAGTCTTTTCATTAGTCTCACCGTCTGTTTCCTCGTGGGCCTCCTCGCCTGTTTCTCGCCAGTCTCCTCGTCTCTCTTTTCGCCGTATTTTCGCCTGTCCCCTCGTGAGTCTCCTCGTCTTCCTTTTATTTGTATCCTCGCCTTTCTCCCCTTGACTCTCTTCGTCAGTCTTATCGTTCGCTTCCTCGTGGATTTCCTCGTTTGTTTCCTCGATTGTATCCTCGCCTGTCTCCTCATCTCATTTATCGTCAGTCTCCTTTTGGGTCTCCTGGTGAGTTTCCCGGTGAGTCTTCTGGCAAGTCTTTTCGTGAGTCTCCTCGACTTTCGCCCCGCCTGCCTCCTCACCTGGCTTCTCGCCTGCCTTCCGGCCCGTCTTTCGGTCCGTCTTCTGGCTTCTCTTCTCGTCTGTTTTCTCTCCCGTTCTCTCGCCCGTTTCCTCACCGTCTTCTCGTCTCTTTTGTCGTCAGTCTCCTTTGTGAGTCTCCTCGTGATTCTCCGCGACCTCCGTCTGGCCTGCCTTCTCCCCTGCCTTCTGGCCTGTCCTCTAGCCTGTTTTCTCGCCTGTATTCTCGCTGCTGTCTCCTTATCTATTTTAGCCTCAGCCAGGAGAAGCCCCTCTGACCTCTCGAGTCGCCTTGTTGCACTCGGCTCTCCACGCAGCTTTACTCTTGATAGGGGACGAAGCCTGATCCTCGCGTACTCGGCCTCCTGAGAGAATTGTCTCCTGACCCGCTTGTTCGTCAGCAGAAATAGAACCCGACACCAGGGACTCACCAAGGCCCCTTTTTCTCCAAGCTGATGGGAAATCTAGTGGGCGGCAGCAACATGAACCGGGCGCGAGGTAGCCAGGAGCAAGCTGCAACTGCTGCGGCTACTCCGCTCCAGAGACTATGTCGAGACGTCACGGGCAAGCCCGAAGACCCGTCGACACTTCCTCAGCGTCCCCAGCACTACAGCCACGTGCCCAGGAGCGAGTACAGCCCCGGCGACATCTTTGGCATGAGCTCCGGCGTGTTCTCTCGCGGCAGCTCGACGGTAGGCTTCCAAGCCTCGGCCCTCTTCGGCCTAGACGGCCTCCAGCGTCGGACGCAAGGCTGGGGCAAACTTGTCGATGGCTCTCGGTGGCCGGGCGACATCTGGACCATTGACGGCTCCGTGTCTCTTGAGCGATCGAGCGGCGGCAGTGATGCCGGTGGTAAAAGCAGCGATGAAGTCTCCCACGGTCGCGTGGACGCTGATATCAAAACGACGACAGAGGAGGTTCGCAAGCAGAAACACTCGGTTGGAAACACATCGACGACGTCCTCGCCAACGGAGAACAGGACAAAGAAGACTCCAGCAGTGCCAGGACAAGACTGCAAGCGCTCAAGAGACAGCCCTATTGGTGGGACAGCCGCGGGAGGGGCCTGGACCCAGTTGCCGCCGGGTGCTCGGGCCAAGGACGACGGCCAACCAGGGCCAGACCGGTTTGATAATGGACCTGCATGCACTGCAGAGGCTGCCGAGAGCTCCAACGTGCCTTCCTCGAAAGCTCAGGTTGTCCAAAAAGAGCAGGAGCCGCATATGGGCTTGCAGAGCCCAATATCTAGCCACCCGCCCTCGCTCGCTTTGGCCAAGCCCTACCACCACCACGCACACTTTTCACCACACAACGCGAGCCAGCTCAATATTGCTTCGCCGTCCTCTTCTTCGACACGCAACAGCAAGCCACCTGGCGATCGTGCCTCCAAGTTTCCTGATCCAATATCTCCTTCAAGAAACTCTTCAATACCAGCTTTTCAACCGTCCGCGACAACTCCATCGTCGTCGAGCGCAACCAGCTGGCATTCTCTGTCCCCAAACGCGTCTTCTTTGCTTCATCATCGAGCAGACTCTTCGCTACATCTAGACCATCACCCCAAGCTTGCTTCTACGTCGCCCTTCTCCCAGAGGCTTCTACCACTTCACGCCGAGAACAAAGACAGGATGTCGGCCAACGATCGCAAGACGCTCTCTGGCAACAACCCTGACGATGCCTACAAGGTCCAGGGTACCGCTGGAATGTTTCCTACCAATCGCTTTGAAGCGATCCCCAACCAGGCGACCAATGTGATGCCGACTGGCGCTCGCCCCAACCAACAGGACAACGACCACATCCTCAAGAACCGCCTCGGAGAGGCTATAGACCAAGCGAGCAAGACCACGTTCGCTGAAGAGCGCCTCCGGGAGCTCTGGGCCGCGGGACAGGAGATGATGTCTGGCGCCAACCGATTCCGCAACGCGGAGAGCATGCGCAACCAGCAAGGCGAGCATGCCACATCGGCCGCCACCAGCGACGACGATATCTACAATGCCAGCGACGACGAGGCCAAGGGCGCCTTCAGCCACCAGGCGGAGCGTCGCTTCACGGGCGAGATCGCCCGCACTCGCCTTGCCGGCGAGGTCATCCGCAACAACCAGGGCGACTACTACCTGGACCGCGGCAACGGCCGCTGCACCAAGCTGATCCCCGCCGACATGCTCCCGCCCCTCGTCGACGTTCCCGCCATCCAGCTCAGCGCCCCGGGCATGACGATCCTCCCTGTTCCCACCGGCGCCGGCCATGCCGGCCGTTCCGTCTACCACCAGCCCGTCCAGATGGCCACGCCCTTCGCCGCCCAGACCGTGAGTTTTTCCCATGTTTTCTTTTATCTCCATATAGCCTCCCGGCTCCGCCAAGCGGCGAGCAGACACCTAGCCCCCTGCCTCACTGGATATAGAGGCTACTTGCCTAAGTATCCAGGGGAAAGCGCCCTCTACTGCAGGAGGCCACTGCAGAAGGTGGCGGCTGGACCTCTTTCCACAACACCCAGTTGTTTCTCTGCTCCTATCCAGTGCAAACCTGCTCCCTTCTGCGCCAGACTCTACCGTCTCCTCTGCCTTTGTCCATCAGAAGCCTGATCCCCTCTCTACCACACTTCATCGTTTTTTCTGCGTCCATCTCATACAAACCTGGTGTTTTCTGTGCCAAACTCTACCATCTCCCCGCCTTTGTTCATCAGAATCTTCTTGCCCTCTATGCCATACTTCGTCATTTCTCTGCCTCTTTCCCATACAAATCCGGTGTTTTCTGTATCAAACTGTATCATTTTTTCTGCCTCTATCGATCAGAAGCTTGGCCTCTTATACCCACACATTTTTGTTGGTTTTTTGCCTCTAGCCCATACAAATCCGGTCCCTTTGTGCCAAACTCTATCATTTCCCCTGCCTCCACCTATCACAAGCTTGGTCCTCTTTGTGCCACACGTTTCGTTTTCTCTGCCTTTAGCCCATACAAATCTGGTGCTTTCTGTGCCGAACTCTATTATTTCCTCTGCCTGTATCCATCACAAGCTTGGTCCCTCTGTACCATGCTCTTTCATTGCTTCTGCCAACCTCAAAAACAAATTCGGATCTCTCTATGCCATACCGCATCTTCCATTCTGCCCTTTCCATCACAACATAAGACACAGCACACTTCACGAGAAGGACAATCTCCCTAACTTGGCACCCTCCCCCTCTGTGGCAGACTGACCCCGGTTCATCGTCCCTGGTGCCTCTCCGAGGCTCTCCAGACAATGTCCAGGTATAATGCAGTTTCCTACTTCTTTGGTCCTGCCCCTTGCCTCCATTTTTACCTTTTTGCCCCATAAACGCACCTGGGACCCTGGAATGTCACTGTTGCGGTTTCCATCTCCTAATCCAGAGTCTTGGCTTCCTTGGCAAACTCCCTGACCCCCCTTTCCCCTTTCCCCAAAGATTATCTACCACCAACTGCCCGAGCGCCTAGCAGGTCGGGATTTCTTGACCAGGAAAAGAAACAGCGCCAGAGACCTTGAAGGCGAAGAATGCTAACCAAAGAAACCAAATCTAGTCGCGCATCGACAGCATTGTGGCCAACCAGCCACCACCGACCTCCCCCAAGCGCGCCAAGGTCTACTGCGACAAGTGGGTGCACGAAGGCATCTGCGCCTTCACCCAGCAGGGCTGCAAGTACAAGCACGAGATGCCGTACGACAAGGCCACGCAGCTGTCCCTGGGCCTGTTCCACGGGTTCCCGCCCTGGTGGCGCCGCCACCAGGCGGAGCTGCAGGGCGCCCTCATGGGCGCCCCCGGCGGCGAGCACGCCCTGCTGCTCGGTGGTGGCCGTGCCCTCGGCGGCGGCGGCGGCGACATGATGGCGCCGGCCCCCTCGGGCCCGATCGGCGTCCGCTACGGCCAGATGGTGCCGACCGGTGCTGCCCGCGAGCAGCACATCCGCCAGCTGCCGTGGCGCCGCCCGGCCGAGGCCCCCTCGCCGCGCCCCCAGGCGCCCGTCTTCGGCGTGGCCCGCGAGGGCTACCAGCAGAGCGGCCGCGGCGGCACCTCTGCCTTCCCCACCTTCCCCGGCCCCGCCCGTAAGTACTAAGCTGCGGTGGCCCTCCCTTCGGGGACACTTGGTTCGGGCCAGAAATCTTGCGCACAAGATGCGCAGCAATGTATAATAGATTCTAAAATATTAATATAAACCAGATGACAACATTGATGCCCCTCGTGCCGGCAGCGGCCCCGGCACCCACTGGGGCGCCGTCGGCACGCCCGTGCCCGCCCCTACCGACGTGACCTCTGGCGGTGCTGCCCGTCCTCATAACCAGCAGCAGCAGCAGCCCGCGCCAGGCTGCCGCGGTGGCAACCGCTTTGCCACCGCCAACATGTTCAGCGCCCTGCAGTCGTCGCCCGAGTCCTCGGGCAGCACCGGCTCCAGCCGTGGCCCCGACAGCGGCGCCAAGCTCACCAAACCCGGCGACGACGACGCCTAGACTCTTCCGCCGCGCCCATGCCGCCTTCCCCTCAGATCTCTGTCAGATGTAGACCATGCAAAAAAACGCTAGAAAACCATGCCACAAAAGAAGAAGAGCGGTTGAAGACCACTAAAAGATGAACATATATGGAGCAGTTCGCGGCAGGGGCTCCAAGTCCAGCAGGCCCTCGGTTTCAACGGCAAGTCTCCTTTGCCGTTGACATAAGAGACGGCAGGCAGACAACGAGACACTTTCCTCTCTTCCCGTGGCAGTATGCCAGAAATATTCTCCTCGTGTCGACGCGAGAATCCAGATCACGGCAAGCGCTGCTTATGATCTTCCGGCGAGACTTGGATGCTCGCTTGATCCAGCTTCATTTGGATTTTTTAATCCGATACCTCCTACAGCTCTACTAGATCCCTCTACTCGCCCTCCCATCTCTCCCCCCGGCGTCCTCGACCTCGATCACCTCCCAAGCTATCTATACGAGGCCTCATCTATACATACACAATACATACACACAAGCCGGGGTTCCGTTGGACTACCTGGCTATCAGGGTACGTTCCCGGAGGCTGCGCAGGTCTCTTGCGGGCTTGCAGGACCAACAAGGAGGAGATTTCCGCCATGGGTGGACAAGGGCAGAAGAACGGTGGAGGAAATTTCCGCCGTTGGTGGGTAAGGGCAGAAGAATGGTGGAGGAGGCTGGCGGTTCTTTTCTCTTTCACTTTTTCTCCATGTCCTCGCCAATGGTCGAGGCATCGTTCCGGAAGTACTATAATGCAGGATCCCCACCTCACCGGGCAGATATATTTCTGCTATAGGCACATAAAATCTCCACTTTCCGTGTCTGCGCCATCAGTGCTGTCTGATTCCGCCGCGGGCGAAGATATGGACAGCGAGACCGCCAAGACTCTGAGTTCAGACACTTTATTCTTCCCAAGTCCCAGGCCTTGCGGGCTACCGCACAAGGTAAGAACGAGATTTATTTCTTCCGCTTCTTGTCTAGAAACGGGTTTCTCAAGTCGGAACG
This sequence comes from Magnaporthiopsis incrustans, assembly GCA_003049425.1. Classification (NCBI taxonomy): domain Eukaryota; kingdom Fungi; phylum Ascomycota; class Sordariomycetes; order Magnaporthales; family Magnaporthaceae; genus Magnaporthiopsis; species Magnaporthiopsis incrustans. The sequence goes on from PYSR01000193.1 coordinate 31,699, forward strand.
TCAACAATATGCGAAGGTCCACGCCGAGAGGACCATGACTACAGCATCATTCGAAGTATGCACAGCCTCTCGGAATCACCGGTCCGAGATGGGAGCTAGAAAGGCTGAAAACAACCATTAGGGACCAATAGCGAGGTTGCAACTAAGACTCTACTAGCAGTTGAGCCTGGCGGCTTGGAATGTGCGATGTAATCCGTCGTTGAGATATGCAAGGCGCAAGCCACAAGCCACGAGCCGCAAGCCACATGTATCGCTGTGGCTAATTACTTGTGGCAGGTGGCTGCGGCAGTTGGAACCACCAGCAGTTTATTTTGACACGGATGTACCAAGATATGCTGCACCCGTCTTCTTTTCTGCCTGTCCCTTTCGTAATTTTACGACCTTGTCCTCCTCTATTTCCCTTCCTGTACTTTTCTTTGATCCTTCGTCGCGACAGCATTTGGCGAATCACTGAGATGCAAAGTGGCATCGACCCGCCTGAATACGTCCTCCATTCGCGCACCATAGATTCATCCGCCACTGCCTGAACATAAAGCTTTCGCTAACGTTGCCGCTATCAATTTCGGTAGATTCTCTTCCTTTTATCCTTTCGCCATCCTCGACTTCCTTCGCAAAAACATCCCGACAACGCTCGACAAAGCCGACCTGGGCAATTGGTAGCTGTCTGGGCCTTTCCCATTCAGGCAACGAGAAGTCAATTTATGTGGGTGGACTCGCAATCGTGCTGGATCCCGAAAAGCGGGGATGTTCGAGCAATCAATGGTTGGTGGGTTGGTGGGGGAAGGCGCAAGCAGGGAACACCAACTGAGCTTGTTTGCCCGCCGGCGACTTCCTGCAGCCTGCCCGCACAGCTGTGAGTTGAGCTCGGCCGCCTTGCACAGCACCTAAATAGCACTCCGGATCGAACACCAAAGCCCCCGACGATCGAATCCGCACTCCTGATGCGACAGAAGGAAGTCAGGCCAGCACACAAGAAGGACGCCTGGACGAGCATGCGGGCAATTCCGTCATAGAACAGCACTGCTGCCGCCGCCGAGCTGACGAGGCTCGCGCCCCTCCAAACCACAGCCTCCCCTGTCGTCCGATCCAGCCCGACCGATAACCCGCGCGAGCAGGTACAGCCGTCGCCCACCATGGATCATTGTGCGACGGTGCTGCTGGAATTCCCGACAGAGGCCGCCCTGGGCGACCACGACGCCTACAACAGGGCCGTCAAGGACCATATCAACAAAATAACCCAGGTGTTCAAGGACGAGGGCACTGCCATCGCGGCCAACGCCCGGACCCTGCTCGACGTGCGTGCCTCCCTCTGTCCTGCCTTCCCGTCGCATCACATCACGCCTTGCACTAACCTCGTCTGCGACCTGCTAGTGCCTCAACCCACAGATCCACTCAATATCCTACCTCGCCATCCTCGATGCCCTCCTGCCTTCACCTGCAGACCTGGGGCGGTCCCAACACCAGTACGATGAAGGCCTGGCCGAACGCATAATCTGGTTCCTCCGCCGCTTCGACCCAATCCAGATGCGCTACTATGGCGTGCCCTTTACGAACCTGTTTACCGCCGTCGGTAGCGGTCAGATAATGCCGGTATGAGCTCGAGATCGCTGCTGCTGCGAGAGGGCGAGAACGAGGCGAGGCATGCACAAGGAAGCTGCTGATCAGAGACTGACTGGCCGAACGCTGCCTCCTCCCCCAGGCCTCCATCGCCGTCCCGCTCCTCGCGGATGCTCTATTAAGAGTCGACCCTTCGGGCTCCATGCTCACGTCGAACCACCTGACGCTGGTGAGGCTGGCATACTTTAGCAACGTCATAGAGCCCACCCTTGCCGTCACCAGCAAGAGCATACTCTACTACCCGAACATGACCAACCAGCCGGACCCACGCACCATCACTCTCTGTGATCCGAAGCTGGACCCTTCGTCCTACGTCACCAAGGACACGGGCCTGACGACGCGCCTGACGCCTCTGCAGGTCATCGAGTACGACTGGCTCGTGGGGCTGGCCCGGTGCTCGCGGCGCGACTGGCGCGGGGCCAAGGAGGCCTTTGGCCGTGCCGCATCGCACCCCTGCCGCGACACCGGCCTCAGCCGCGCCATGGTCGAGGCCTTCAAGAAGTGGGTGCTCGTCAGCCTGCTGGATGAGGGCCGCGTGTCGGGCCCCGCGCCTCCCCTTGCGAGCGACCGCGTGGCCAAGACGTACGCGATCCTGGCCGTCCCCTACGTCCACATCGGCGACGAGTTCGTCGGGTCGGGCAACGGCGCCGCGCTCCGGCGCTGCATCGAGGCGTCGCAGGCCCAGCTCGTCGAGGACGGTAACGAGGGCCTCGTGCGCGAGGTGCTCGAGTCGCACCAGAAGTGGCAGGTCGCCAGGCTGCGCGACGTCTACAGCAGGATCTCGCTGTCCGAGGTGCGCGAGCGGACCAAGAGTGCCGTTACGGGCGAGCCGGCCGCGACCGACGCCGACATGGCCGCCCTCATCGAGAGCATGGTCGCCTCGGGCATGCTGCGGGCCGTCATCGAGCCGCCCCTCTCAGCCGGCGCCGGCGTCCCGTGTCTCGTGTTCCTGAACGGCGACGACGACGGCAGATCCGAGCACGAGCTGGCCCGCCAGATCTCAGACGCCGCCGGGCGCATCAACCACCTCGCCGCCGAGTACAGGGCAGCCAGGGAGAGGCTGGGCACCAGCAAGGATCTCATCCGGTTGGCCATCAAGGACCAGAAGCGCGACAAGGACAGCAAGGAGGGCAGTCACGACTTGAGCAGCATCATGGCGGATGATGATGAGGATATCATGTCGTAGATGACCGGCGGCATACCTTCCTGATGGAGCAAACATTTTGCTCTCCTTCTCGATGAAAACGAGCTGCAAGACGCCGGACAGCGCGCAAGGGGACGGGGACTGGCCATCTGCCTTTGAGCTTGGTGCGGAATTTCGCGCCTGGTAGCGTACGTAGAGCCTACCTAATTAGACGTCCTGATTGTCGGGCTGGAGATGAGTTTTGTTTTCTTGCATGCAGCTGCGGCCAAGGCGACTGGCTGGAGATGGAGGGACACGTCCAGGCGTCCCCTAATCGGTTAAATACATGACGGGAATCTGCGGCGTCTGGAGTGATATTTGCTTTATTTTTTCTCTTTTTTCCCCTCGATACATGGAGGGCGAAGCGACACATGCACTGCCGGAACAGGTCGAGGTCGACACGATTAGACTCTAGAGCCCAAAAAGCGAACCACCTCCAATCTGATTGACGTGGGACGCTCTTGTGACTGATTTCTCAGATTCCATTGATGGCGGTCGTAGCCGTCTGACTTCCCGGTTCATCCCATTCCCGCTATCCTGGACAGGGTTCCAGGCCAAAGCGAGGGAGACACTCGACGTTCGCCCACTCTGGATGACCCAGCCACCTTGTTTTTGTTCCTCCCATGAACTTGCCACGTCTACATATTAGTACCATCATGGCATCCACCCAAGTAGGTCGTCTTGGCTGCCCACGTCAATCCCCCTGACCGTCCAAACTACCAAGTCGGCGAAACAATTCCGTGCAGCCCAGCATATTTACCCATCCGCACAGAAAGACGACTAACAGCCGAATCTGGCTCATATCCCTACAAGGAGGGCTGATACATGCATCAGGCATCCCACACCACGCGGCCTCAGAATTCGAATTGCTTCATCAGTTCCGTGAGCTTGGCGGCCTCTCCCTTCCAGTCCATGGGACTGGCGCTCAGGACCTGGTAACGGACTCTGTTGGAAACACGTCGGGCTATTTGTTAGCAAAACACACCTCTCCTGGCGGCCAGTGGCGACTACTCAAGCACGGCAAAACTCACCGTTGCATTTCCCCAAAAGTTTCCATCTTCGCCCGACACCTGAAGCTCAGCTTCCGGCAGTTGGCAGACTCGAACACTCCAGTAAAGCGCTCCTCGTCCTCCTCCTTCAGAGCCATCAGCTCGTCCGCCGACATGCCCATGATGATTCGTCCGACTTCATCGAAACAGCTGACCCACAGCTGACCCGTGTGGTCGTTGACGTTGACGCTCCTGTCGTTGTTTGTTTTATTTTTTGTCAGCCGACACAGTCACAACGCCGCGTAGTATTCTCGTCAGCATCGCGGGACAAACAAACTCACATGATGTACCGGTACTCGGGACGTGGGTGGGAGATCTGGCACCTCTCGCAGCGCCAGACATCGCCATCTTCTATAACCTTCTTGCTGCAGTTCTGGCTCATGCAAGCCGGGTAGGCAAAGTTCTCCTGGCGGATGAAGACGACGGTGGCCTTGAGGTTGAAGTAGGCGGGCTCGCCTTCCATCCCCAGACCCTCGTCCTTGACCTGCGACACGGTCTTGAGCTCCTCCTGGCGACCCGTGGCGGCGCCCAGGCTGCCCGCGTTGTGCGTGGAAAAGTTGTTGGACCTGCCGGCCGAGTCGTACCAGCCCTTGAGCCGGTGCGCCTCGGGGATGTCCGGGTCCAGAGTCATGGTGCCCGACGACAGCAGCGAGAGCGAGCGACCGCCAAAGTCGCCAACCTTGGCGCCCTTGAAGGCGATGACGGACTCGGGCTTGGCATCGAAGCCCAGCGCCGTATTGCCCCAGATGGTCATGCGGACCGAGTATCCCGAGTCGTCAACGATGGTCAGCTCGCGCTTGTCGAAAGACTTGCCGCTGTTCTTGGATACGATCTGCGTGATGTCGGCGGCCTCCTTGAGCACGCCGATGACATCAACCGTTGCGTCCTTCTCGACCTCCTGCAGCTCCTGGATGTTGCAGAAGTTGAAGCGGACCTTGGGCACGTTGGTCTGATCCTCAGCCTTCTCGATCAGGGTCCCGTCCTCAAAGGTTAGCTCGTAATCGTTCGGCAGGTTCGAGAACTGCTTCTTGGCCATCTGGACCCGACACGGGCTCGAGATGTAGTAGACCTGGTTCTCCTGCAGCACGTCGTAAAACTTGTCGCACTCGTTGTTGAAAGCGGTCGCCTTGATCTCACCCGTCTCGTCTAGCAGATTGACGCTGAAGAGCTTGCCCTCACCGCTCGGCTTGTGCCAGGTCCGGATGTCCGACTTGCTCGAGACGCGGGCCTTGATCGTCCACTTGTGCTGGTAGGGAGAGAGCGACTCGATGGGGTAGACAACAGCGTTGGGGTTGCTAGCCGGGCCGCTGCGGCCGCCGCCTCCGCCTCCGCCGCCGCCGCCGCCGCCACCCGCCCCGCTGCCAGCTGCCCGTGACGGCATCTGTTGGCGTATCTGGGGCTTGGGCTCGGGCTCCATCTCAGGCTCAGGCTTGGCGCCGTAGAAACCCGTGCCTCCGATTGTGGTGCTGGTGGTGGTGGCTAGGTCCCCTCTGGCCTCGATGCTCGTGGGCTCACCGAGCTTCTCATAAAAGCCCAGTTCCTCGATCACCTCGACATCAAGCAGCACGAGAATGCTTCTGCCCTTGAGCTGGCTGGCCGAATACGAACGCACACGCACGATGCTGCCCTTGCGGAGTTGATCGTCGTGGATTATGTGGTTCGCTTGGGTCGACAGCATGCACTGGATGTAGTTGTCCATGTCGCTGAGGACTACGCGATACCGCTCGGGAGAGGGGACGTCCGGGTTCGCCGCCTTGTTCTCGAGGAGCTTGATCTGAAGACATTGGAGGACGGGTACGGGGAAGCGCTCATTAGCATCGTCGGGGTCGGTGAAGATGGCGCTAAAAAGATTTATCATTTGTTAGATGAGTCGGCCGCGAAGGAGGGAGGGGGAGAAACTCACTGAATGGCGCCCCGCGATATCTTGCTGCGGGCTTCCTCGGACATTTTGCTCGAAGGGAAATGCAGGCTAGGGACAGTCGGGATATCGGACACAGAATACAACTCGAGTTGTCGTGTTGGGCGGCCTGCGACACCAAATATGCGGGTGATATCGTTGGGGCGAAATCCGCATGCGATTATGAAGTTGGGAGAGACGCGTCGTAAACCGCGTCGCTTACCGACTAATTAACAAGAGGGGTTCCGTTCAGCCGTGGCAGTTGCGTTGCTGCCTGCCATGATTATGTAATGCGGTTCGCGTCGGGGCAGTTGCTCCAGGGCTCTCCGGCCTACAAATGTTATCATTTCAACATCCCTACAATCGAAGGCTCACTTCTGAGAACAGCTCTACTGAGGACACTAGATAGTCAGCCGCCGATGGTCTATCGTTTAACATCGCTCGAGGACAGCTGCATATGGTAGAAGAAGTGGAACAACGCTGCTAGTATGTCAAAACAACACAGTCAGTGATGCCAACAATGAAGGCTGAGACAGTGAGCGCAGGGAAGCTTCCACCCCGCCTGGCGTCACAAGGCGGGGTACGTCACCAAGGAGCACAGGGAGCATGGCTCCACCCGTCCAGAGCTGCAGTGCTCGTCATTCGAGATCGTCCCATCAATGGATGGACAAAGGGAAGCCCACCTATCTCCCGAGACGTCTCCTTGGAACCGGCCGTATTCAAATACGAATTGCTTTGAGCTCGTGTGAAAGTTCTCGACCTGAGCATCCGTCTTCTTCTCGTCTAGAACCTACCTTTCCAAGACACCGAGCTGCCCCGGTTTAGGCGCAGAAACACTGCACCCATCGTCAACGTGCTTTGATTCGTCAACAGCTCAGGAGACTTCAACCATCGTGCCTTTGACCGAGGCATACCACCGCAATGACCGATGCGGATCTCGCAACCAAGGCTCCCGAGAGCGATGCGGCCGCTCCGAGCAGCGACGCGACGGAGCCGGTGATGCAGGGCGACACCCCTGCGCAGACGGGCCCGGCAATGGGCGAGCACTGCGTCTCAGACAGGCCGACTCGTTCGTCTCCCCAACCCGCGCACCACCCCCTGCGTTTCGCCTCATGATTCCTGCAAGGGCCACTCGGTTGCTAACGGGCCCCCTCCCCTCCATGCGCAGCCGCGGGCCAGTCCGGGTCCGGCGAGACTAGGAAGCTGGGCGGCATCGACGTCTACGTCTCCAAGCCGGCCGACTACCCGCACGCGCCGGCGAAGCTGCTGCTGCTCCTGACGGGCGCCACCGGCTTCAAGTCGACCAACAACCAGATCCAGGCCGACAAGTTCGCCGCCGAGGGCTTCGTCGTGGTCATGCCCGACATGTTCGAGGGCGACGCCTTCCCCAGCTCGGCCTCGGCGCCCGAGGAGGGCCTGACGCTGCTGGACCAGATCAAGCTCAAGGCGGCCGAGGCGGCCAAGAGCTTCATGATCGACATGTGGATCGCGCGCCACACGGGGGAGAAGGTGATGCCGATCCTGCGCAAGGTGATCGACGCCGCAAAGGGCGAGTTCGCCGACGCCATCTCCAACGGCGGCGGCATCTACGCCGTGGGTTACTGCTTCGGCGGCCGCTACGTCATCCTGCTCGCGGCCGAGCGCCGGCTGCAGGGGCCGGCCGACGAGGAGTCGGGCCCCAAGACGGACGGGCCCCACATCAAGGCCGGCGCGCTCGCGCACCCGTCCATGGTGGCCACGGACGATTTCGCCGGCGTCAAGGCCCCGCTGAGCCTGGTATGCGTCGAGAGCGATCCGCTGTTTCCCGACGACGTCCGGACGGCGCTTGAGGACGCCTTCTCCAAGGACAATGTCGAGCACGAGGTCCAGGTGTACCCTGGTGTGCCCCATGGTGAGTGCCGCGTGATTTCCTGCCTTCGCCGGCGCGGATAGAGCATTTCTAACACCATTTCACACAGGTTTCGCCGTCGTTGGCGAGTACGATAACGTCGGCATCAAGACGGCGCAGGAGACGGCTTATGAGCAGATGCTGAAATGGCTTAAGGGGCACTAGATTCGACAAGGCAAATTGGCATGAGGCGTTACATGGCGTGAGGGGGGGTCTCTTTGTGCATTGATAAATTTCACGTTTTTAGTTTTTGTCGATAAACACTTCAGGCCACCACCAAACCGGTGGATGGTTTCTTCTTCTTTCTTCTACAATGCCAACGTCATATTCTGAACTCATGAGACAGTGCAGATGATCTTGCCTCTCGTGACATTCTTCTCCAGAAGCTCATGGGCCTCCTGGATCTGCTCCCAGGGGAACACCTTGTCGATAAGCACCTTGAGCTTCCCGGATTCGAAGTCGGGCAGGTACTCCTCCAGCCTGTCGCGCAGCTTGCCCTGGTATGCCACATCACGAGCCCTCAGCGTGCTGCCCTCGATGCGCAGGCGCTTGTACAGCAGCTGCGCGATGTTGACCTCCTTGACCACGGGCCCGCCCAGCAGGCCGAGGCAGACGATGCGGGCCTCGGGCGCGGCGGCGTCGAGGTTCTTCTGCAAGTAGTCGGCGCCGACGAAGTCGACGATCCGGTCGACGCCCCTGCCGCCCGTGGCCTTGAGCACCTCGGCGGCCCAGTCCTGCGTCTTGTAGTTGAAGGCGGCGTCGACGGCGAGCTCGGTCTTGACGAAGGCGCACTTGTCGTCGGACCCGGCCGTGGCGTAGACGGCGGACGCGCCGGCGCGGCGGGCCAGCTGGGCGCCCGCGATGGACACGCCAGAGGCGCCGGCGTGCCACAGCACCGACTGGCCGGCCTCGAAGCCGCCGACGACGAAGAGCGCCTGCGCGGCCGTGATCCACGTCTCGGGCACGCCGGCCGCCTGCTCGAAGGACAGGTGGGCCGGCTTGCGCAGCAGCATGCGCGTGCTGACGGCGATGTACTCTGCGTAGGCGCCGCCGTAGGCCAGGCCGAAGACGGCGTCGCCGACGCGGAACTGGTGGGATGCGACGTCCGGGTCGGAGGAGGAGGAGGAGGAGGGCAGCGACTCGATGGTGCCGCTGAACTCGACGCCGAGCGTGGCCGGGGCCTGCGGCGGGACTGGATAGCTGCCGTTGCGCTGGAGAAGGTCCATGCGGTTGAGCCCGAAGGCGGCCACCTTGACCAGCGCCTGGCCCGGGCCCGGGGTGGGCCGCGGCGTCTCCGGGTTGATGAAGAGGGCCGAGGCCGGGCCCTTGCCGCCCCGGATGTCTAGGGTTGGACTATTAGTGGACGGTTGCCACCGAGATAGGCTAGCTCAGGGCGGCGTACCAACGGCCTTCATGAACTTGGACATTGCTTCTGTGCGGAATTCCTCGTGCTTGTCGTCTTGGAGATGGTTTTCGGGTTGGCTCGATGAGGGGTAGCTTCATGGGCGAGGCGGGTCCGCCATCACATCCAAGTTATTTCTCCTTTTGTTTCGTACCCTATCAAGACGTCAATCTTTCAACAGACTCGCTACAGAGATGGGATATGTGATTTGATTCGATTTCCTCAAGCAACGCCGCGTCTACATCTTCTGCCTGTTCGAGTCTATCCCTCCCAGCATTGGATGTGCCAATTGCTTCCCTGGAGATTCCCCTCATCACGTCATCGAGCGGTGCCGTTGTGAGTAAGCATTGTTGGAGCGGTTGAACATATATGGCATCACGTCGGGCACACAGAACGAAGCGTGCAGCCCAGACACAACATGATGACCAACATGAGGTATTCAAAGCCGCAAACAGGAGAATGTCGATAATCCGGCTAGTCGATGGGTTGGCAAGCCAAACAATCTCAGGCTGGAGGACTGGATTATGTTGGCCACGTGACAGATGCGAGGTCTCCATATAAGCACAAATCCAGCTAAATGCACAGATTCACATCTCGACTCACGTCTTGCACATCTGGCCGATCAAAACATGCAGACACGAGCAACAGACGCAACGTGACAGACCCAACCAACATGCAGGCAGGGTGTTCGCCATGGACGGCGGCTAGGCTGACAGCCTCCTATCGGCTCGGCGGAACGGACCCGATCATGACCGCTTTCTTGGGATGGGGCCCAGGAACGAACGCCTTGGCTATTTCCCGCCTCATGCATGTGGAAATTGCGCAAGAGAAGAAGAGAAGAGGAAAAACGGTCCATGCTAATCTCAGGAGGGATGGCCGGGCCTGGCGTTGGCTCGGATGACGGCTGGCTCCTCCGATTGGAAAACAATCCCTGGAGGGTGCATCCACGAAATCTTTTTTAGGCCATTTTCCAGGGGTGGGCGCCGGGTCTCCTTCCAAGGCTGGCGAAATTGGGCCGCACGCAGGATACGAGAGCCCTCATCTCTTGCTGTTCGGTACTGGCACTGGAGGTAGGTACGCGATGGGTTTATTGACGTAGGATTTACGACCGTCGTCTCCTTCTTGGGTCCCATGGGCCAATCTCGACCAACGCTGTGGGTCCCAGTGAGAGGGAAAGCGTCGATGGCATGTGAACATGGACGCGATGCTCGGAGTTGCAAGTCAGGAAAGACTTGTTTGTTGGCGATTCTTGATGGCTCCCCCAAATGGCGGTGCGATGCCCCAACACCGCAGTCGGTGTCCAAAAAAAACCTCGGCCGTGTCTCTCGCCAGCTGACTCATGGTGAACAAAACAAAATATCGATGGAGTTGGGAGACGCGAGTGGCGTTGGCAGCTTGACCATTTGCGGATGCTCATTTGGGATCTGGGCCAATAGACTCCCGCCTGGTCCACCGGCCGCCCCTCAGCGTGTCCACATCCCTTTCTCGCCCGCCTTGATCTTATGGAAGTGGCGGTGATGGCCGGAGACCGTCAGCTGGATGGCAACAGGAGCAGCCAGCCTCACAAAAAAAGCTGCCGCCAAAAACAGAGCCGGAAGCAAGGATGTGTCGGCCCATGGGCGGTTCAACGGGTCAGAACAGGAGACAGCACGGGCTGGAACCGCTTGCCTTCCCCCTTGCCGCATTGCTCTTCCGGATGAGACAATCTTCCTTCTTTTCTTACTCCGTAATTCACCCAGCTTGTGCCGTCCTTGCCCCTGGGAACCACAGTCATGGGTTCGGGAAAATTTCGCCCCTCCCCCTTCGCTTGCTTGCTTTAGTTTTTGGTGGCCAAAACTGGCTGTCGTGACCGTAGGTGCCTCGGTAGGTAGCGTGTCGTCAACGCACGGCCTGGTGGTTCTTCCTTCCCAGCGAGGCTCATTTCCGCTGTAGCTCCACCGAATACAGGATGGAGGTCTTGACACGACCCTGCTAACGGCAACGGTGAGAGAGTCTGCCCGGTACCTGCAGAACATGGACGCTTCGCTACGGGTTTGCCGCCTGCCGTAGGGGAAGAGGGAGTGGACCCTAACAGCCACTATCGGTCCAGCCGCCCAGTAGCGTCCAGCCCAGCGAAGCGCTGTCAGCCGGAGGGCGTTTTCGGTGGCTTCGGTTGATGTAACCGCACACCGACTCGCTGCAAATTTTTCTGCGAGAAGCTTTGGCGCTAATCTGACTGCTACCGTGCCATGCTTGTTTTTTTTTTCTTTCTTGCTTTCTTTTTGTCTGCCTTCCTTTTTCCAGCCGGCATGCCTTTCGCCTCTCTTCTGCTCCAGGCTTGTCATGGCGGAATCCTCGGACAAATCCTGAGGATCGTCCAGCTCCATCGCGGTCTGTAAGACCCCTTGACTGGCACAACCCACAGGGTCTGAGCAAGGCGCCGGGGCATCGGCCAGGAGTGCCGTTTGAGAAGGTGTGACAAGCACAGTCGGTCGGTAGCGTCCGGTGCCTCCGTAGTCGCAACAGCGGGCAGAAACAACAACAAAAACAACAAACAAACCCGAGATTAGCTGGGGCAGGCCGTGCTAGCAACTGGCCTTTCCGCTGTGCTGTCGTAATTTGCTGCCCTTCGACAGGACGGACCAACAAGCAAGCAAAGCACCAGCCAGCCGGCCTCTCTGGACTGCCTGCTTTTTTTCGCTTGATTGACGGTGGACCTGAGCGCCGGCAGGGCCCACACCCCCTTTTTCGTTCACAATCTTCGCACCCCTTTCCCTCATCCAGACGCTGTCGCTTCTGATTTGTCCGCTTTGTCAAATAACATGTGCTCCATTTTTGCCAGGTCAGGGGAAATGGGCTCCCCGTCCGCGAGGTAACGTCGGCCAGAGTGGGCAGAGTGGCGCCTATCATGGGCATGGGCCGGCGAGCCTGCCCTCCTCCTCGCCCCTACCTCCTATCCTAGCCCCTGTCCCCTCTCGCGGGCTCGCCCCCTTTCGCAACGGCCGCCAAGCGATGCCATTCCATCTGGACGCTCTCTCCACCCCCCGGTCCAGCCCACACACGGGCCCGCTGTGAGGGAGCGAGCGAGCCCACGGTCGTGCGGGAGATGGAAGGCCGTCCCAGCTGTATATAAGAATTTGTGTCCCCTCTGTTTCCCCCGTCTTCTTCTTTCCCTTTCCTTCCTCACCCACACACGTTCATTCGAACCTAATACCACCCTGACTTTTCAGTCAATTTCACTCGTTACAAACCTAATAATCAAGCAACCGAAGCCCTCTTGCTCTTTAGAGTCTCTCTAATACCCGACCCCACCAGTCAAAATGAAGTTCTCCGTTGCCGCCGTCGCCGTTGCCGCCGTTTCCGGCGTGTCTGCTGGCTTCAGCAACTACACCACCGGTGTCACCTACACCACTGAGGTCGTCACCGCCGTGACCACCTACTGCCCTGTGGCCACCGAGATCACCCACGGCGGCAAGACCTACACCGTCACCAGCGCCACCACCCTCACCATCACCGACTGCCCTTGCACCATCTCCAAGCCCGTCACGACCTCCAAGATCGTCGAGTGCAAGACCTGCAACCAGACCGCTCCCGCCGTCCCTCCCCCGGCCATCCCCACCGGCCCTGCTCCCCCTGCCGGCACTGGCACCTGGACCCCCACCAAGCCTCCCGCGTCGGTCCCCACTGCCGGTGCCGGCAAGGCCGCCGCCCTCTCGGGCGCTGCGGCCGTTGCTGCCATCGCCGCTTTCGTCCTGTAAATCGCCCTTTGAATCGACCTTTCCGGATGCCAACCGTCTCTTCCTGACCGACAACAACCTTTGGCGACTATGCTCTCGCCCTAATATCCACGGGACGACGAAGAATTCGGCGATTTTAATGACGATGACGACGAGGTGAAAAAGAGCTGGAGGGATACATCGGGAAATCTTGTTTTCTGCATCGCACTATGGAGTTTTGTCTCTGCCATTTTCTCCGCGCATCACGACCACGCGCATGCAGCCTTTTGCAGATATGGTAATCTTTTTGTTGGATGGGTGACCTTAATGACTGGGGTGTTTTCACGGGTGTTGTCACAGCCCATATTCCAGACTCGGAGGGATCCTTCGTGTTCGCGTGTGTGCGGTAATGTGGACCCTGGGAATTTCCCTCAAACTCAACGTTCAAAGAGGTGGATTACGCAAGAAGCCGATGTTGCTGCTCACAGCAAAACCAAATAACAGCAACACTTTTTGTTCCTCCTTGAATCATTTCCCACCACCCAAATATCGACAAGTAAAACAAGGCTTTGTTTGTTTCTCCGCGCTGTGCTCTACTTGTACCCATTTTCGCTTTCCTTGTATACACTCTGTCCTTGCACATAAGACTAAGTGTTGAGCACGTTGGCGGGTTTCATTCATTGTCTTTCATGTACTTCCTCTTCCGGGTGTTTTTTGGTCTCTGTCAAGGAACCTAGGGTTTTGGCGAGCTCTCATGTACGTAGCTTTAAGAGCAAAGCGAAAACGCTGCTAGGGATCATTTTTGACCCGGCATCTCATTGTTGTCCTGTTCGACTTCCTCGTTTCTCCAGTCTTTGGTTTGACGTGTCGATTTATGTAATGTTGCACTCTGTTTTGCCCTTGACATTTTGAACTTGTACACCTCTATGCTTATTTTCACATTTGGTTTACTTCTGTGTGTGGTGATGAAATGCACAGACGCCTGGGGACAGGGGTTTAACTCCAAGGAATGACTCGACCTCTTGCCCTCGTCAGCTTGCGCGTCCGCCACATTATCCAACTTGGGCAGGTCTTTTTTTCTTCTTTCCTTCTTCCTCGGGTTGATGATGAGACGTCCAGAGTGTGATTGTGATTGACCTCATAACGCGCGCTAATGCAGGAACCGAGATTTGCAAATCTCTAAAAACGGAACGGGGTGAGCAGGAAAACAGGGTCTCGTACTGCACTGTGTCACCCTCCTTTTCGTTCCTTCTCGGCGGTAAGGCGGGGCGTGATCCCACGAGTGGTCAGTGCACACGCAAGCTCATCCAGGAAGCTGAAAGAAGAAATTGGCGCCTTATCTGCCCGCACCTCCATAGAGGAGTGAAGATAACGCGCGACTGCAGAGGTGGAGAATCGAAGCAACCGGGTGATGGCTACCACCCACGGCTGGGGCTCTGGTGGTCACTCATCCATCAACCCGTAAATCTCATGTCGTCTGGACCCCTCTCCCAAGAAAACTGCACATGCATTCGTGTGTGCGTCACTGAGGCTCGTTCTCACCCTCTACAAACCCGTTGCTGACGCTCTGCTGCATTTCTTTTCATGTCTCCTTTATCACGTCAGCAATATTGAACACCATGTCGAATAGAGACATATATATCCATATACTCAATGTCTAAATCTGGAATTCTTCTTCATTCCATGCACTGCTCCTTTCAACTTTGCGCCACTGAGGCTAATCCTTGGCTGACTGGCGCAAGCTTTCGGCACCAGCTAGGGCGCAGCGGCTGTCCGTGGATTGGTCGTCGCAGCTCGGCATTTTGTTGGGGGTGCGCCGCCCGGGGTAACGGAATGCGGGGAAGCTACCGAGGGTTGGGGGACGAGGACGTCACCAGCAAAAGGGGCATGTCCGTCACCAGTCGCGCGCTCGACAAGGCCCTCAAGCCCACCGAGTCGGCCCAGATAGCCGAGGATCGCACACACGGAGAAGTCGAGGTGCCTGCCACGGCACGAGGACCGGCCCGCGTCGTGCTGCTGGTCTTGTTTGGTCCAGTGCATGCCAAGTAGCCCTAGCCCATAAACACACCTGCCTGCACACGGCATAGGCTTCCCGCATGAAACGCTGCCAGCTTTCCCTTCGCCCTGCCGGATGCCCGCGTCTGCCGCCTCGGCGGCCAGCAGGCTCCTTTGCGTGCCGCCGGTGATGAAAATCCGGGTGGCCGCCGGGCTTCGGCTTCCTTCAATACAAATAGCCCGTGGGTTGCCCTCGTCGTCGCGGTCTTATTCGCATAGACACGTAGCCCTTGGCATCCCGGCTGGCGAGAGGAGACGGCATATCCTCGCCCCAAGGGACTCTAGGAAGGTCTTGCATAGCACCGCCACCATGAACCGCCCCATGCACCCGCAGGACGAGGTCCTCGCCCACTCCCTCGAGGACCCCGAGGCCTTCTGGGGCCACCAGGCCGAGCACCTGCACTGGCACAAGCAGCCCGACGCCGTGCTGGCCCGGATGCCCAAGACGCTCGAGAAGAGCGGGGTGACGCACGACCACTGGGAGTGGTTCCCCGGCGGCGAGATCTCGACCTGCTACAACTGCCTCGACCGCCACGTGCTCGCCGGCCACGGCCACCACCCCGCCCTCATCTACGACAGCCCCGTGACGGGGGGCGCCAAGCGCACCTACAGCTACGCCGAGCTGCTCGACGAGGTTTCGCTGCTCGCGGCCGTGCTGCGCGAGGAGTGCGGCGTGCGGCGCGGCGACGTCGTGCTCGTCTACATGCCCATGATCCCCGCCGCCATCGTGGGCATCCTGGCCGCCAACCGCCTGGGCGCCGTGCACGCCGTCGTCTTTGGCGGCTTCGCGGCCAACGCCCTGGCCCAGCGCATCGAGGCGTCCAGGCCGGCCGTCGTGCTCACGGCGTCGTGCGGCATCGACGGCAACAAGGCGCCCATCGCCTACCGCGACCTCGTGTCCGACGCCATCGAGGCCTCGGCCTGGAAGCCGCCCCGGACCTTGGTCTGGCAGCGCGAGCAGCTGCGCTGGCAGCCCGTGCGAGAAGACAGGGGCGAGCGCGTCTGGAACGAGCTCGTCAGCTCTGCGCGCGCCAGGGGCCTGCCACCCGCCGAGTGCGTGCCTGTCGGTAGCAACGAGGGCGTCTATATCATCTACACCAGCGGCACGACCGGCTCGCCGAAGGGGGTTGTGCGGGACGCCGCTGGGCACGCGGTTGGCCTGCATCTTTCCATAAGCTATCTTTTTGGCATACACGGACCGGGAGACGTGGTACGTCCGTCCTTGATATCTGAGTCCCTTGTCTGCTGCCGCCGTTGCTGATCACGGAGATCACCACTTGCGCCACAGATGGCCTGCTTTAGCGATATCGGCTGGGTCGTGTCCCACAGCTATACGCTGTACGGCCCTCTCCTGACGGGTGCGGCCTCGGTGCTCTACGAGGGCAAGCCCGTTGGCACTCCCGACGCCGGAGCCTTTTGGCGCATGGTGGAGGAGTACAAGGTCAACTCGATGTTCACCGCCCCGACGGCGCTCAGGGCCATCCGCAAGGCCGATCCGGAGAACAAGTTCCTCGCAGCCGTCGGGGAGCGTGGCGGCTTAAAGACGCTACGGGCGCTGTTCCTCGCCGGAGAGAGGTCGGAGCCTGCAATCGTATCTCTGGTATGGACGGCAGGGTTCCCGGAACGGTTCATGCTCATTGGACACTTTTTTTTTCCGGCTGACCAGATCTGCACGCACAGTACCAAGACCTGCTGAAGCGGTACGCGTCCAAAGACGCCCTCGTCATCGACAACTGGTGGTCGAGCGAGACCGGGTCCCCGATCTCGGGCATCGCGCTGGTTCCCCACGCGGGCAAGCACCGCAGGACCGACATCAAGGACCACCCGCCGCTCGAGGTCAGGCCGGGAAGCGCCGGCAAGCCCATGCCCGGGTTCGACGTGCGCGTCGTCGACGACGACGGCCGCGAGCTGCCGCGCGGCTCCATGGGCAACATCGTCTTCGCCACACCGCTGGCGCCCACCGCGTTCCGGACGCTGTGGGAGGACGAGGACCGCTTCTACCGGGGGTACATGAAGCGCTTCGGCGGCCGCTGGCTGGACACGGGCGACGCGGGCGTTATTGACGAGCATGGATATGTGCACATTATGAGCAGGACGGGTAGGCTTGTGCTTTCTCCTTTCTCTTTTCTTTTTCTTTTTCTTTTTCTTTCTTTTCCTAGTGAAAAGCTGACACATGCCTGCAACACCAGACGACATCATCAACGTCGCAGCCCACCGCCTAAGCACGGGCACGCTCGAGCAGGCCGTGACCAGCCACCCGCTCGTGACGGAGGCCTGTGTCGTCGGCATCCCGGACGCGCTCAAGGGTCAGCTGCCCTTTGCGCTGGTGGCGACGAGCGCCGACGTGCCTGACGCACAGCTGCTCGCCGAGGTCCAGCAGCTGGTTCGGGGTCAGATCGGCGGCATCGCCGCCCTGGGCGGCCTGATCCAGGGCAGCAGGGGCGTCCAGCTGATCCCCAAGACGCGCTCGGGCAAGACGCTAAGGCGTGTCGTGCGCGACCTGCTCGAGAACGCGGCGGCCGGCGAGCTCGACAAGGAGGTCGCGGTGCCGTCGACGATCGAGGACCCGGCAGCTGTGGACGTGGCGAGGGAGAAGATTAGGGAGTACTTTGCGAAGAGGGCTGGGGTTGGGGTGAAGGCTAAGCTCTAGACTTCTGCCTTGATGGAACATAGACGAGGACCGAGAGGCAAGGGGAGATAGGATTGGATACGGCAGACACGGTTGAGGGACGAGACGGGATCAGAGCTTGGATGTTGCCTATCTTTTGCCCGGCGTTATGGGGGCTATCGGTGGGCTGTTCTTGATCTATCTAGTTGCCAAAGTTCATAGGTTGTTCTCGGCCTAGTTAGGTCGCCGTAACCCATTGGACATCACGATAATGATTCAATCCGATGGCTTGCCTTTGCAGCCTTCCAACATCGCCCCACGGCAGAACAAATCTGGGAATGGCTGCCCCACCACATCAACTCATATCTCAACTTGGGATCCGATGTCACCTGTTTATTTACAGTAACGACACCTTCCGAAACACTGTGCCTCTGTTGCTTGTATGTACCTGGATATCAGTTGATTTGCCCTTTTTGGGAAGGCAATGGCCTGCAGTCACTGTTCGGGTCTGACGGTCGAGTGTGAGCCGCTGGCCGACATATCACAAAGGATGAGTCGCGACCTCCAAAGCCGGACGACCTAATACGCCTTACCCACTACCGCTGCGCCTCCTCGTCCTCTAGGAGGCGCTCCCAAAAACCGGAAGAACCTGGCGTAACCTCGAACCATGGGTCAGAAACGATACACGCAGACACAACCCACATCCCGCCTTCCCCCGCCTTCTCCCCTTTGGCCCAGAAAGTCATGAGTTGCCGCAAATGACCCTGTATACACAGATGACAGACGCCCTGCTGGGGTAACATCAAGAAGCCCGCTCACGGATGTGACACTCCAACAGCAGGCCAGCAGCAAAGAGCCGCGTATAGCCTTGCCGATCCTCTGGGTCAGGGGACGGGACGGGGCGGACAAACACCTCGTCCCCGGGGCGCACCTCTTGTCGGTCTACCCGCCAGGACACAGGACACAGGGTACGGGGGAGGAAACACCACCGACCGTCCACAACACAAGATACAGCACCACACAAAAGCTTCCGCCCCGAGATCAGTGGTGGATATACGCGCTCGGGCAGCACCTGCACCACCGAGACGCGACCTAACCTAACCTGCTGGGAGGTATGTGCGAGGGAAAAACGATCCTCAACACTGAATCGAGAGAGAGTTCTGTCACATGTGTTCCGGGCAGGCTGTACCGCGCCGGCCACACACTGCGGCAAGGGAAAAAGAGAATCTACGTAGGTACCTGGGTGTACAATAAGCACGCGGGACTCATGGGAAAGACCGGACAAAAGCCAGCATTACAAAAAACAGACAAGCTGGCTAGGGCGTCAGGGTGGGCGAGCAATGTCCATTGGACTGCTTTGATCAAGCCGAGACAGGAAGGCTAGTTCTGCAATATGTCTACCCACACCCCGACTCTTTCCCAACGCAACAGCGTCGGTGTGACCGTCGACGAGCGTAACACAGCCTGGGTGCAACCAGGCCGCATCCACCCATCCATCACCCACGAGTTGAGCGGCCGTGGTGGCTTGCATCTCGCCCCTGGCGTTGTTGCCACCTTTTCTCCTCCTTCTTCTTCTTCTCCAGCTGAGCTGGCTGCGTTTTCCCGACCTCTCGCATGCTGCATGCAGCCGCCAACGAAAAAAAATGGTGGGCTGGATAATAGATAGCAGTGCTGTAAGCAGGTTACACACCAAACGTGGAGAAAAGGTGAAAGTGGACATGGACGCAGATGCGGTCTTTCCCTGCTAGCCCGGAATTCTCCTCTCTCGTGCGTAACGGCGACGTGGGCGGGCAGTCTATTCCGCCCTCTATTCACTGCATGCTGGGAAGTAGGTACTATGCAGACGGCGGCAAGTTGTCAACAGAAACCCTGGAAGTGGGGAATATTGATGCTGCTTGCTGTAAGTACCCGTGTTGCATTTGATATCTATATCTCCCTTTTTACTCACCCGCATGGACCAGGCCCTTCGTCGCGGACAGGGCGGCCACGCTGTTTTCTGTTGATTGGGTCTTGGTCCTTGTTTACCCTTCCCCACTAATCCGTCGACTTTGGGGTTACACAGAACACATCAAGATTGGGGCGATGATGATGATTCGGAGCCCGCCCAAGACATGGCACGCACACGGCGATCACGGGGAAAGAAAAGAAAAGAAAAGAAAAGAAAAGAAAAGAAAAGAAAAGAAAAGAAAAGAAAAGAAAAGAAAAGAAAAGAAAAGAAAAGAAAAGAAAAAGTGGCGGACCGGGAAAAGCGACGGCTATAGGGGACGGCAGGGCAAAGGGCGTGCGCTGCACTGTGCTATGATCATGGTCTCGGGAAGCCCCAGCACGGGGAGGCGTATCTAAGGCACGTACGTGTCCCATCAGGACCGTGTCGTGGCAATCACGAGCCCGGGCGCGTGAGCGGTGGTGTGGCCATCCGGGGGCTGCTGGGACGATGGGATGGGCGCGCGAGACGGGGGCAAGCAGCAGCAAGGAGCCCGAACCAAAAAGCAAGGGCCAGCCTCGCCCAGACGGGCCTTCGTGCGACCTGACAATTTGCGTTGTCCTACGCAGACGTGGAACTCTGAGGCGGGCGATATCGACAGCAACAAGGGGAGTCGACTGGTCGGACTGGTCGTTTGTTCTGTCTCCTGGGGGCCATCTAGACCCTTGCCACTCGTCGATCCACGGATCCGTGATGTCCCGAGGGAGGAAGACCTGGCGCCGGGGCCTTGTTGAGAGGTGGAGGGAGGGTGGATGTATGCGGCGGGACGTGGGTGTAAGTACGTTTGTTTTTGTTGAGCTTCTTTTTTTTCCACCATCTCTCCCCTGCCTGCCTATCTAGAGCTACAGGACGTCCCGAGAACCCCTAGCCACTCGCTCGCCACCTCATGGCATGGAACAATAGCGTTAACAGCAGCCCGCCCAAGAATATGTCAAAATAGACGGACCTGTGCATGCCACGAGGCGTGAATGGCCCCTCCTCCGAAGAAAAGAAGGCCAGGCCGGCACCCTTGGACCTCCAATAGGAAGGCGGGCGGTTATTAAAAGGGCGCACAAGCAGAGCTCGTATCGTGGCCACGGCGTCGCACAGAAAAGCGCCAGCGAGAGGGGAGGGGGAGCAGAGCAGAAGTCGTTGGCGCCGTCACCGGCCGGTGGGGTGGTGTGTGGTAGCCGGTCTCTTTTGCCTCCACTGATTTCTATGCCCCTAGTCGGCCCTTGCTTTGCTTTGCTGGCCTTCCAGTTGCCGAGTATTTCTTCAGTTTTTCTGCCTTGTTTCCCCTCTCTCGCATGCCGGTGCCCGGAGATAGCCATTCTGGAAAGGACGCACGCGGCGGGAAGGGGCATGATTTGGGGGGAAAAAAAAGAGAGAAATGGGCCGGTGTGATCTGCTGGCGAGAGGCAAGGTGGTAGCACCTTGTGTAAGCTCCCGTCTCCCGGAACGCAACCCGACCCCCAGGATTTGTAGCCGGGCACCTACCTATACCTACCTCCAATTTTGGCCTTCGGAAAAAGCTGGTGGTGGCCCCCAAATCAGTTGCCCCTCGCGGGAGACACAGCGGGCGGACGGATAATAGAGGCACACCTCCACGGGACACACAGGACACACAGGACACACAGGACACACAGAGAGCGTCAACAGCGTCGGGTAACTTGAACTTTTTTTTTTTTTTGCTCGGAGGCGACCGACTCCTTGGGTCTCCGAGAGTGATGGAATCGCGGAACACATAGCCACCGATAAGAAAAGAGCCTTGACGAAAAACAGACGCCGTCCCCGTCCATCTATGCCCAACGACATGCAAGTCATCACTAGCGCCGACCCCTGCGTCTATCCAGACCATGCAGCCATCCTTTGATCTCGCCCAGTAAATCCTTCTATCGGGTCTTCCGAGAGCCGTGGCTTCTAAATGCAAGCATGCCCATCCTTTACATAGTAGCCAAAAGAGTACAAGGGGGAAAAATAGAAGAGAGAAAATGGTAGTAATAGAAATACAAGACGACCCAGCAGCCGGCGTGCCACGTCGGCCATCGTCACCTTACCCTCTGCATATCCCCTGTGCTGTCGTGGCCTATGCTCCCACCCGCTTCATGTCCGGTCCCGTCATGCAGCCCGTGGTCTCAACGCTACTCGTCACAACGGCCGAGTGTGGTGACCACCTCAATACTTGGGCAGTGGAGCCCGAGGGAGTTTGTGGGTGTGTGATGTGGCATGTGGCGGGGTAACTCGTGCGTGTACGCGCCGTGCTCGCAACCCCTCTTGCACGGAGGGGAGTTGCTCTGGCTGGCTGGCGTCGCCCAGCAGCG
Organism: Magnaporthiopsis incrustans; assembly: GCA_003049425.1. Lineage (NCBI taxonomy): Eukaryota > Fungi > Ascomycota > Sordariomycetes > Magnaporthales > Magnaporthaceae > Magnaporthiopsis > Magnaporthiopsis incrustans. The sequence goes on from PYSR01000193.1 coordinate 53,377, forward strand.
AGCGCCCGGCTAGCTGCCGTCGTGGGCTCTTGTGTCGCCTTTGGCCGGGGCAGCAGCGGCCGCCCTGGAGAAGGCGCCGTAGACGCTCTGCTGGCCACTCGGAGCAATCTTGAGGCTTGAGAACCTTGCCTCGGGTAGTCGTCGCCCCGCTTTGACGCTTTCCAGCACCCTGGTTGATGCCATGTCAGGAACTTTTACTGCACGACGAGAAGGGGGAGAGGAGAGAAGGGAGGGAAAGGAAAAGCGATGGTGGCGCGGTGGTACACAGTACACCGGCAGGCGGCAGGGACACGGGGTGACTGATCAGGAGACACACACCACCTCGGTCAGAGGTGTAAAGGCATGGGGTACAATATATCGAAACAGCAGTTCGGGCACTCGTGGTAGTGCCGAGGGAAACAGTAACCGAGGACAAGACTCACCAGTGAACATCGACGTACTTTATCCCGCAGCCTCTAGTACGCAATATCTCCCTCTCCAGCCTGCCATCAGGGAGGCCCCCGCCAGCACCTCCAGCCGAGGACGAGGAGGCAGAAACAGGGCGGCCGAGTATGACATGCGTGACCTGGCGACGGCCCAGGTGGATGGTCATGCGCGCGCCGTTCTCGGCCAGCACATGCTTGAGCCTGTGGTCCGAGATGTGCGGGTGCATGCTTCCGTTGACGTAGACGACCAGGCCGTCGAATATGCCTTTTGGCCTGTTCCGTCTGTCCTCGCGCGCCTCGTCCTCGGCCTTGCGCTGCGCTGCCAGTGCCTCCTCGGCCGTGACGGCGCGGGTGCGGGACGGCGATGGTGGCGCGGACTGGACGCCGTAGCCAAAGGGGTCAGACGCCCCTGTGCTGCTGCTCCTCTGGGGTGCGTTGCGTTCTATGCGTTCTGCTACTGCTGATGATGATGATGATAAGAGCGATTTCGGCCGTGACGCTGCAGAAGCAGGAGCTTTCGCCGGTGCTACCACGCCGCCTGGCTGCTTGTCCTTTGCAGCCGGGCCGCGCAGCATGTCGAGGACGCTGGCGGCAGCACGGCAACGCACCTCGCCGGGCACAACCACGCCGAGCCGCCTGTCGTAGTCCTTGCTGCCGGCACCGGCCGTGTCCGAGATGCGCTCGCCGCCGCCCTGGCCGGCCCGTAACTGGGAGCCCAGCTTGGCGGTACGGCTCTCGCGCCACCCCAAGGGCCCTGTCGTCTCGGCGCGCTGGTGGCCGAGCGAGACGGCGTTCCAGGGGTCGAAGCGCCGGCCGTACACGGGCTCGGCGGCCCTCTGTAGGTTCTGGGGCTGCGGCCGTGGCTTCGGCCTGTCGGGGGCTCCGGATCGTCCGTCTCGGACCCCCACGGCCAGGTCTGGCCCTGGCGGTGGCATGGTTTGCTTCGGCAGGGTGTATACAGCACGGCCCACACACACACTCACACACGCCCCCCCTGCTGATCGCAGCAGCCACGGCACTTTCCGACCGAGAGATGGGACCGCCTGCGCCGAGATGGAGCTGTTCGGGCGGGGGGGCGTGTGTTGGGTATGTAAGGCTCGCCGGGTGTGTGGTGTACAGCGTGTGTATTTTGTTGCGCAGGCGATGGCGGCCAAAGCGACCAAGCAAAGCGTCTGGGTTACGCAAGTAGTGGGGGCCCGGAAAAAGGTTCGTTCGGCGAACCGCCGCCCGACCGCTGTCAGGACGAGAGGCCAGTCCGCCGAGCCAAGGCTGCGGCTGAGGGTGGTGCCTGATCCGGTATCTCGGCCAGGGATCTCGTCGTCATCCGAAAAGGGCTGAAACGACCCTGCAGGCGCATTCCCGCCACTTTGGCTTCCGGGGGACCAGGCTGCAAGCTCTCGGCGCCTGGTTAACGGGCGGCGGCGTTTCGCACAGGTGCGGCCTGGGCCTGGACCTGGGCCTGGAGGATGCTGTGTGTCGGGGTCGGTTATTGCTGGGACGGATGGGCCAGAGCGCCGAGTCAGAAGTCCGTCCGTTCTGCTGCTGGATTGGATTACGCGGGGGAGGATTGTTTTGTTTGTTGTTGTTTTGGGGGTGTGAAGGCCGAGTCTGGAGTCTGTGCTGGAGACGGACGGGCACGCTCTTTGTTGCGCGGCTCTTGGCACGATTACGGTTGTTGGCGGGTCCAAGCAAGTATCATGACTCCGGCTCCTTCTCATTCTCAATCATGTGCTCGGGAGTGCTTGCCGAGCCGGTACCCGCCAATCAGCGCGTTTCGAGAACTGCAACCACGACCCAGCCTCGCTCCTTCACATTCTTGAGGATCTCTCTTAGTGCCTGGCAAGAAGACGCCGTGCAACGACGCTTACGACAAAACCCACCGGCAGTCTGCACAAGGTGCTGCAGCAGCGGCCTTGGCCACGAGGCCTCAAAGCGCCGCACACCGCACCCTCCATGCACACCGCACCATGCCACGACGCTGCTGTCGTGCCGTGGATGCTGCCGTTTATACAGGACGGGCAGGCAGGTACAGCACACATATGCATGCACACATATTTCTCCACCTTGTCAACGTGCAAGAGAAACATGCGTAGCCCATGAACCATGAACCGCCGCATCACACAACCAACTCCCTCGACTCGCTTCCGTATACGTGGTCATATCTCCCCCAGTTGAGGAGCGACACAGCCCGGTATACGAGCTCTGGCTGCAACGGGCCTTTGCTTTTTGTCCGCACATGTGTCCGTATGACGGTGGTTTCTGTTCCGCCACCGAGCTTCTCCTCCCTCGAACGCCCTACGATCTGACCGCCAGTGCCGGCTAAGCTCCGGCGGGCGCCATGCGAAACCAGTTGTAGATCCTCCCCAGCATTGCCCATCGGACGCACCAAGGCCCGGCTGTCAAAACAGCGTAGATGCTGGCAGCCAGCCCAACTTAGGTTCGTGGCCCTCGTAAGATGCTATGTTCCTAGCTAGTCGTGCCCATGCGCCCAATCGGGATATTGTCATGAGACGGGGCTGCTGTGCTTGTGGTGTTTTGCTAGCCGTGCAGTTCTCACTGCATGCCGGGCATCTGCAGCCGTTCTTTTTTTTTCAGCTTCCAAGGCCTCACACGCCCCTCTCGCTCTCGCCACAACCAATCCCTTCTTCCACGGCGGCGGAAGACGGCCGCCCTATGCGTGTGTAACAGTGCACAGAGACCCTCGGCCGAGACGAGTCGGTAAATCAAGAATCTGATACTGAGTCTGGGGCGGGCACGATCGTGCGCAAAAGCAAGTTCTTATGCTAGCCTGGCGCTCCCCTCTACTGTTCTTAACCCTTTTTTACCGATGCTCTCCTCCTTTCGGCTTAGTCTTTCATCTCTTCCCCTTTGCTTGCGCATCTCTCCAACAAAGCTGATCAACGCGCATTTGCCCCTGGATTCATGATATGCCGACTGACTTGACCTGCATGCTTGGACAGTCTACCCTCACGTAATTTAAGCTGACGCGATGTAAAGAAGATCCCTCTCAACTTCGAAACCTGTCTCTCCCACACACCCACACCCCCAGGCTCCGCCGGGATTACCTGACCGCCCAAGGCCACTCCCTGGCGTGCTGGAGTCGAGAACCCTCACATCTGAATCCCCGAGGTTTCAACGGCTGCTTGCATGCAGAGGAAAAATAAACGCATGTGACGTACATTGGGCACAGATGACACTCCGGACTGTGGTGATTTTTCGACTATCCTTGCCCTTGTTACCCTCTGGCCGCCAGGCCTACCCTACCGAGGTGGTCTAGATGCTTAGACAGGCATAGAGCAGGCAAAGTGCGGACTACGACTGCCGAGGACAAGCGGCACGAAGTACTTTCCGTCCAAAGGTGTAAGCGTGTCGGCGAATCCCCGCCGCAAGCCTTCGTGCAAGGCCTTCGTCTCAACTGCCTGGTAGCGCTATCTGACACTCACGCCTACCGCTCGCCTTTACCAGTAGCCTCGTTCTCGGTATCGCTGCCCGGCCAATGCCATATCCCGCTCCGGTGTGCACTGTTCATATACAGGAACCGAACTTGAGAAACGTGTGTTTGGGGGGAAAGCACCCCAATCACGGCAAGTGATCATGTTTTGCTACGTTTAAACCGTACTTCCTGCTCCATAAAAGTAGGGAACATCAGGGAACACGCCCTCCATGGTCCCTGGAGAGCATCCGAGAAGTGAAGGAAGATGATGGGATGGAAAAGACTCTCGGTATCGCCCAGCCCTTACCATCACCCCTTGACTCGGCTTTAGGACGGGTCCCCCTTGCCTCGGCATATACGGGCGGACAGCTCACGTAGCACTGCCAAAGGACCGGCAGCCGCGGGCGATGCCGCCCTCCCGCTTGTGCCCACATTTTCTGGTCCGAGTCTCGGGATTCGTGTACATGCCTTGTCCTGGAGTCCCGCGTTCGAGCCCGGCGGAGCCTCCCAGTGCTACTCTAGGATAGACGCGTACAGTGGCTGTGGCAATTTGCCTGTGTCGTATAGAGCACGACGGCCACTCGTACACCAACACAGCGTGACCACCAGAATCCGAAGTGAGAGCGCACGTACGCACACGCGCGCGCACACACACACACACACACACACACACACACACACACACACACACACACACACACACACACACACACACACACNGCAACACCGGCCGACCATGCTCTCCCTCTTTTTGATCTCATCAAGGTTAAGGATACTCCCGGACGCTATCTGGTGGTCGACATGCTACAAGACAAGAGATACGTTGCCAGACATGGACGCGCAGAGGGCAAACAGACTCAGTAGCATACGTACTCGAGTCTCACAAAGGCCAACGGAGCTTTGACACTATTATGAGCAGCAATATCAGACAGGGCAGGATGCGGAGGACGGCATCGGCGGAGAGCGGAGACACCACCGGCGGAAGCAGAGTGCGGGTGGCACATCCTACATATGCGAATCATCTGTGCATCCGTCGTGCCGCTGTGCAATGCAGCTGTGGCACGCCGCAGTACGGCAGCGGAAGAGAGAAGAAAATCGAGAAGAAAACAATGGAAGCATGGAAAGGGAAAGCATGAAAATTGCAGCAAGGAAACGCGTGGGCACAGGTCCGCTCTCTGCGGCTGCTTCTTGTTGCTCTTGGGAACTGCCTGCACGTTTCCATCTCTTCCCACCCTTCCCCATCCACGCCGCCCGCGCATGTACGACGCCTGTATCGACTGCGTGCGTGGTCTGCTCTCCTCCCAGGGGCGCACTGCAGCTCCGAGCCGGCACACACATACACACATCCGCGCATTGACTTCATGCTGTGTCGCCCGGGCCCTCTTATCGGGACGAACGAACGAGAGGGTAAGCATAGCCAGAGCTGCAGGTAAACGCAGGGAAGTACAGACGAGGGGCCAAGGAAGCTGAAAAAGAGCCGGTCGGGATGGGCCTCTGTAAGAAGGGACGGGTTCTCTCTTTACTTAACCAAAGTCCAGGCTGGCAAAAGAAACAACCGGTGAGCAGGTTACCTATCCAAGAGACGCACGTAAACAGGCGTGCCTGTGATGGGAAGAGCGCATTGCGATAGCAGTGTCTGAAAGAGGGGGGGACTGGCGTAGCACACGAGGAAAGCAGGTTGTCTGTCGTCTGTCGCCTGGGCGACACCGCACCACCCCTTTTGATTTCGCTTTTATTTTCACTCTGCCTATGTTAAGTCGTCCTCCATGGCGGGTAGCCGCCGGCCCTGCCCTTGTCATGCATCGCGCCGAAATGGGCTTCCATGCAGCCAGACGGCAGGCGGAATGGTGCCTTGTTCCCTCGCCCACCCGAGCATTTATTAATTGTCTTTTGCGCTGCCGAGAATGGGACAGAAACCAACGCACCCTCAGCAGAAGGAGGGGGCGTAAAGGGCGGGCAATGCTGGCTTGTCGCCCGGCTGGCGACACCTCCGGGCTGTTGCTTGATCGTAGCGGATGGTTCCATGGTGTCATCAGGTGGGAAAGGGGAGATTATGGGACTTTCTTGGGTATCACAGAACAGGACGAGCGTCTCTCTCCTGCCTCTTTGGACTCATTGGGGTCCTCGGAGACGAGAGGCCGGGGCCAACTCTGATCAGCCCATTTCCTAACCACCCTCCTCCACTTCGACGGGCCACGGATGACGACCCGTCCTTAAGGCCAACTTTGTCCGGCGCAGCTTTCAGGCGAGATTTGCCAGTCAAGGATGGGGCAGAGTACGGAAAGAAAACGAAGGGCTCGGCTACATTGCTGCTGGTGATCAGCGGGCTAAGGCAGCCTCCCTCCCGCGCACTTTAGATATATGCACAGTAGCCGCCTGCACGTCTGGGGCGCATGTTTAATAGATAGACGCGTGCCCACATACAGCACATGCGGCTGCAGATCACAGGAGAGAAAAGTAAAAAAGAGCCCCGCCTCTACTGCTTTTCGCCACTTTCATCGGGGCCGTCCATCTGCGTCCAGAAGCTGAAAGCGGGAGGACGGACATGCATGGGGATGGCGGGGAGGAGGGCGAGGCACTTGCACGGGCAAGGTTGCAGGCGAGGCTTCTCCCCCATCTGACACCTGATACACGACCCTCTCTTCGCCTCTCTCGCTGCAGGATCAAAGAAGAGACTCCAGCCCGGCGGAGTGGAAGCGGCACAGGATGCAAGTCTAAATTCTGCAAGCGCAAACGCAGGGTCAAGGCCGAGTTGAGTAGGTAGTTACATGCAGAAGAAGGCGAGGCAAGGCAGAAAAAGAAAGAAAAAAAAAGCTTTCCCGCCGGGCCAATGTATGACGCCGACCGCATATCCTCCACGTCCTCCGTACATGAAAAGCCCGCTACTGTCGCTTCTCCATGCAGCCGTCCCGACACCTGCAGGAGCCGAGGCAGGGCCGCCGGCTCTGGACTGGGCTGGCTGGTGTCGGCCTCTTGCGCCGGCAGGTTGTCTGCAATGCAGCCGTGACAAGAGGCTATACTACCCAAGTGCATTCGCCTCCCTCGTCCCGGACTGGGCTAGGGAAGCTGGACAGAGGCGCCGAGCATGTCGAAAGGAAATCAAGACTGCACTGACCCGGGAGAAGGGTGGTGGGGCGCAGGACGCTCTCCATCGCTCGTGTTTTTTCTCCTCACATCCCGGCTCTTGTTTGAATCGCCCTGCCCTCGCCAGGAGGGCTGTGCCGACTCGCCTGTGGAATGGCCCTGGGAGGGGTTATCATGGCTCATTTGTCCGGTGGCACCAACGACCTGACAGGGAGACACTTGGCAGCTTAGGGAGGGCGGGCTGGCCAGATTTGGAAATCTCGAAGCAATAATAATAACAATAATACTAATAAAAAAGAAAAGAGACGGTTGGCCAACAAGAGAGAGGATTCTGGCGGGGATGCCGGTCGATCCACAGTGAGCGAGCGAGGCCGCCGAAGGGTGGGAAGCATCGCTTGTTGCCTCCCTCCCTGCTTCTTTTTCCTCTGCTGAATCCGCGAATCAAGGAGTCCCGGGACCATTCACGGAACCCCATCCACACTTTGGATGCGCTGGCCGCCCATTCGGGTTGGACCAGCCATCCGACGTTGCTCCCTTCCGAGTGGAGAGATTGACTTGCTGAGCGGACGGACAGAGAGCACCTACTCATCACAGTTGCAATTCTAGTTACCGGTCGGCGGAAAAGAGGCCAGCCAAGTGTCACGGTACCGTCCACACGAGAGAAATTCGCGGTCGACAAAAGCGGCCGCCCGCCGGGGCCGACGGACGAAAAAAAGCATCGAGTAAGCAGAGAGCAAGAGAGGGCAAGACGAGTCGAGCCGCCCGTCCAGGCTGCGTCATTGGCCAGAGTTATCAGAAGCCAAAACGTTTTCCTGGGCCAGGTTGAAGCGGCTTTCTCTGCCGGTCATGGTGGCGCACTTTGCTAGGGAGGCCGATCAAAAAAAAAAGATAAAAAAAAAAAAAAAAAAAAACGTTTCCAGCGAAAAGTGGTGGCTGATCGAGGGGGAGGGGTGGTGTTAGCCACAGAAGTAGCGGTGAACGAGGCCCTAAGCCCGAAAAAGCGGTACATGGATATCAGGATGGCGCCTCGACGTCCACAGTGCGCGCACTCGTATTCTCCTTTATTTTATTTTTCTCCTTTTTTCTTTTCTGCTGCATCAAAGAAAAGGCAAGGGATCACGTAACCCTGCCCAAAATCAGCCACGCGACGAATCCCGACAGCGGGAGGGGAGGCGAAAGGGATAGACGGGAGTCTGGCGTGTGCGTGTGTGTGTGCGATCGATTTTTCTGTATGCACATAGCCGCAGGCAATAACACGATGGCGACGGGCAATATCACCGCCATTTTAAACTTCCCCAAAGAGGCAAGCAAGCAACAGCCACCATATGCAGCCCGATGGGGACACAAGAACGAACAACTGGGGGAGTTCGGCAAGGGGGAGGGGCTCCAGTGAAGCTTTTCGGGGACCAGAGCTGGGGACGTGACATGGACGAAGGGGAAGCAGGTACAGCACAGCAACATGTCGGTTTCATTGGACAAATAGCGGGAAAAGGCCCGTACGGGATATATAAAATTTGGACCTAATACGACGTCGTCAAGAGAGAACAAGGCGCCAGCAGCAAAGGCGGTCGGCGGCCGGACGCGGTCTGGCCCATTGTTGTTGACTGTGGAGATTGAAAGTGGGAAAGCAAGTATTGCCTCGGGCAGCGCGGATGAGGCTTGCGATGCATCTCGGCCGCAATCTTTTTCGGGGTCGGTGGATCAAAAGGCCAGCGAAGAAGAATTGATTGCCCTCCTATGTGCCGTGTAAAACGCTGGCGCCACAAACTGGGACCTTGGGCTACCCACGCGCAATAACACCACGACAACACAGCACAGCACGCAACACCGCACCAGCTTTTCCTGACATCTGGTCTCCGCCGCCCCACCACATCTCTAAAGGGTGGCGGTGGTGGTGGTGGTGTGTGTGCTCGTGTGCGTGCGAAGGGAGAAAAAAAAAAAAAAGCTCTAGCCACTACCACCCATGTCCACCTTGGAAGGCGGAAAACGGTCCGCTCATGCAGCCAGGTCCCCCGCTGACGAATGAAGAGAGCTCTCCCTCACGAAGACGGCTAAGAAGGATGATTTGCATAACAGGAAATTCCCACTCACACCTTCTTCCATTGCGCGCGCGCCCTCGACGGGAGAACGTTGAAGAGTGGGAAAACACGCAAAAGACCCGCAGACAAGCCAGGGGTCGCGTATCGGAAAAGGAAATAAACAAAAGAAAGAAAAAAGAAAAATTTGTCTTCAGCTTCGCTACTGCCTTTTACTTCCCGCACCCACTTTCGAGATGATGAGCTCAAATGACGGCGTGAGGGATGGAACCCCAACACGACATGCGCATTGGCTCGGCTCGAGATGAAAAAGAAACGAAGAGAAAAGGAGTGATTGCGAAAAAAAACAAAAACCAAAGTGTTGGCGCAAGGGCAGCCTACCGATCAAAATAGATTGTGGTTGTGGGTTTGAGACGTGGTTCGCGTTGATTGGGCTGAGCTGCGGCGCGGCGTTTACCCCTCGCGCGCCTGTCCAGAGGGAGGGGGCCTTCGAGCAGGCCGTCGTGGGTGGTTGGTGCGGATCTCACGACAGGGGTGGGCATGGAAGCCCCGACGGCTCCGATGGGTTGTTGTTCGCTGTTCGTGCTCCTTTTTTTTTTCTTTTCTTTGCTGGCTGGCCGCCCGGAGCTGGAGCCTTAGGGCAAAATCTACAGTATTCAGGCCAATTGGCAGCAACTGTTGAGCGCGCGGCTTGCTGGAAAGCACAGTTGATTGATAGATGTCGGCCAAACTACTAACCGACTGAGGACAGCCACCCGGCTGCTGCGCACAGTGCGCGCGTGAACACCGCCCACACACAACGGCCTTTCAGCGACGTGGAGGTCGGTCGGCGCGGGCCTGTGCGTCCACCACCCAAAGCTGAAAAAAAGTCCCCGTTTACCGAAACCACGGCCCTGCTGATGCCTGTCAAAAACCGTCGGTCCACCAAGGATGTCAAAACGCTCGGACGTGCTCTTCGGCTCGGCAGGGCGCAGTGCAGTCGGAGGAAGATATCCAACAAGAAAGCACCCGACATTACCAGAAGCCACCAACGGGTGATCTAATGCCGTGACTTTGTCTCTCATATGCCATGATCAGAAACAGGACTTTCGCGTTGCCCGGGTATAACGCCGTAGCCCCTAATTCTTACTCATTGCTTTCTTCTCACCACGCTTGCTGCTTGCCAGGTTTGCTCTGGTCTGCTCTGCCCTCGCTTCATCTCGCTGCTACCCGTGCAGAGCACCCCCACCACCAGCTCCCAAACCCCAGCCTTTCCCATCCATTCCGTCCCCGAGTGTGGGCTTATCTGGTGGGGCAGAGGCGAACAGCAAAAAAAGCTGGGGGGCTGGGCCGGCGGGTAGGTTGGCCCCCACTGATAGGCTGAGCCGTGCTCCCTTTCGTCCCCACATCCCCACCCCCAAGGGGACTGGGAGGCGGCGCGCGTGCGAGTGAGGGGCAAGGGAATGGGAAGCTTGGTTCTTAAAACTGGGGCGTACTGTGTCCACCTCGGCCGACAACAGAGCAAGAGAGGGGAGGGGCCCCCCGGCTCGGCTGGGTCAGCCACTGCAAGGAGGGGCGGCAATTGGACGCGCTTCTTGGCTGGGGAGCGCAGAGAAATGCCTCAATCAAACCGGAGCGGCCGCTGGGCGTTTGCTGTCAGACCAGACCAGACCAGACCAGACCAGCTGGGCAGTGAGAAGGGGGCCCGGGCTCAGGGTCGGAGCGATAGAATAGATTGGCTGGGAAATCACAAATACTACGTGCTCATTTTTAGCTCTCGACCCCGAAGGTCGTTCGCTGGAGATTGGTTGTTCGGGAAAGGGGCCCGCCGGTCAGCAGCCAACGTCGGCAGTGGGAGAAAGAAAGATGGACAGCAGCCTAAAGCTAGCCAAGGAGGACAATCCCCGAGCCGTGATTGGCGCGGCGCAAAAAAAAAAACGGACAGAGGCAAGCAGGCTGGCGGCGCACCAGTCGCATAGCCGCTGTGCATGAGCGCGCGCATGCCGCGCCGCCGCCGCCGCCGCCGCCGCCAGGCCAGAACCCTGCTAAAGATGATGCAGGGA
>PYSR01000194.1:0-64329 GCA_003049425.1 Magnaporthiopsis incrustans
AGCACGGGCCGAGTCTGCCGGGGTGAAAAGTTGAAGAGCGAGGGACCGGGCTGGGACGGCTTGGGCTTGGACGTGAAGGGGAGTCGGTGCTCGGTCAGGTCAAGCACGGATGGAAAAGAGTGAAAGGGCCCAGGGCGGGCTCGGTGGGTCAGCTTCCCGCACTCCCTCACGCGTGCGTGTCTCGTTCGTAGTCCTACAAGACCAGACTGGCCGCCGCAGAGGACGAGGGGGCACGATGCGGGTGACTACCGCGGTGAAACAGACGCCGAGAGGCAAGGTCCTGCGATGGCCCGCCCAGGGCCTGAAGAAGGTAAAAGGGAAGGACACGACGTGCGACGCATGAGCGAGGTTTGGGATCCAATGGTCGCGACTGCGTTCTTGTTTGCTTGCTCGAACTGGAAGGCGCGAGTAACTCAAGCGCAGGTGGCATCCACTGGTGGTCATCGTCCCACCTGACGTCTCAGGAACGGAAGGAAGGAAAGCCACCTCCCAAGCTTATCCAGTCACTGGAGAAATACGACAGGGCACGGTGGGAGCAAACAACCAAGATCGGATGGGACAAGCTGAGATGTAGACTGCCGGCTAACGCTTTTCGTGTTAAACATTACCACTTACCATAACACTGCGCTGTAGATAATACCTGAGTGACTAGGTACAGGTAGCAAGGTATCCAAGTATCAAGAGTGCCGCATTTGCTAAAGAATCGCACAACCTGACTAGAAGACAAATCCGCCGCCCACCAGCTAGCCCAAAGAGGCGCGCCACCGCCGTCGCCTTCGCACAATTGTTCGGGCGACACCAAGCCTCGTGGGAGAGTGGCACAGAAGGCCCGGGCGTGCCTCAAGCCCGGCTTTGCAGCTCAAGGTTGAGCAAGCAGCCTAAGTTTGTCTGGAAAAGGGTTTTCCCGGTCAGCGATGCCTCGTGTCATGCCGGTGCAATTTTGGATTTCATTCAGGGATGGCGACCCACTCTGAGAAACAGCCGTCCTTTGGGCGTGCCACTCCTTGATCCACTCCCTCACAATCTCGATCTCGCGCTGCTGCACATCCACGATGGTGCGAGGCGGCAGCTCCGCCGTGGTTTCGTTGGGAAACAGCCCGTTCTCGTCCCAGTGGTGCACCGCCCCGCCCCCGATGAGAATGAAGGGCTCCGACGCCGTGTCCGTCCGCGCTGGGGCCTCGGGAGAGTGCGTGCCGGCCCAGCGCCAGGGGTCCGCCTCGCCGTCGATGAGCGCCACGCGCGGGTAGCTGAAGTTGAGACCGCCGTGCTTGTTGATGGCCTCGATGTCCGGGGGGTTGGTGATGTTGAAGGCGTGCTCGCAGGCGAAGCTGTAGTAGTCGATGTCGATGAGACGAGAAACAAGCGGCAGCTGCGTTTTCGGAACGCCCGAGCCCGTCTGATAGTAGCCCCATTGAGTGCAGACCTGGTACTGCCAAGACCGCCACGTTTGTGTGATGTTGTCCCGCTTGTAGAAGTCGATGTCGCGGTTGCCAAAGCAGGAGTCCTGGGACCGTCCCCGCTGAGCGCAGGGAGCCACCGCGGTCAGATTGACGAAGCCAATGTGGTTCAGCATCCGCCGCGTCAGCTGATCGACCTCACCCCCGTACCCTCCCTTCTCGAGCAGCCCTCGGACGGCTGATGTCAAGCGCTCGGTTTGCGGGTACAGCAGCGCGTCCGAGGTGATGTTGCTGCAATACAGATAAACGCCTGGGTCGCTCACGGCCGGGTCCCAGTTCAGGCTTTGCCAGCCCCCAATGCCGTAGCTGAGAACGTTGACGAAATCTGTGAGGTCGGTCACGTTGGCGAGGCCAAACACGTCCTGCAGCTGGTCGCTGCTGGCGGACTTGCCGCCCATGACGATGTTGTCCACGGCGTGGGTCAACTTCTGCGTCGTCGCCACGCAGTCCGGGGGCGCGTAGAGACGCTGGGCTTCGAAGTACTGCCAGTAGTCGACGACGGCGAGGGTGACGCCGGACGACGAAATGGTGCCCCAGTAATCCTCCGGATACAGCTTGCGCAAAAAGGCCGCGAACGCGCCGGCGTAGGAGCCACCGTACGCCAGGTAGGGCGTGGTGTAGGTTGTGAGGTTGCGGTCCTCGAACCCTTTGAAAACGACGTTGCGCGCAAAAAAGGCCGTGTCGGCAAGAGCCTGGTCCGTGGTGAGAAAGCGGAGGTTTGCGGTGCTGAGGTCTGGCACCGGGAAGCTTTTGCCGTAGTAGCGGTGCTCGAGGATGACGCTCATCCCTCCCGTCGCCTCGGCGAGCTTGGCCAGGATTCCCTTTTGCATGAAGGGCAGACGATCCGCGCCGCTGGTCTCGCCGCCGAGCAGGACGATGACGGGGCCTCCGTCGCGGTAGTACGACGCGTCGAACCAGTAGCGAAGATCGAAGGAGCCGTTCGAGTGCGGCTCGTAGGACGATTCATTGTGGAAATGGTCGATCGGGACGGATATGGTCTGCGCGGGGTAGCGATCCTCCAGAGACGGGGGATCATCACCCCTCACCCGAAGGTCGTTTCTCTCCCACTGCTGCCGCCTGAAGTCGGCAATGCCGCGGCTTGCGCGGAGAGCAGCGCAGGCGTCTCCGGCCAGGGCGGCGGAGAGCGCGAATCGAGCGAGCCAGTTGGTCAACATCGTAGCTTGTAGGACTGCTGTCGCGACGTGTTGGAGGGCAGGAGGCCAACCGACGGTCCGAGGCGTTGCAGCAGATGCAGAGAATGCCTCTAAGAAAACCGCGGTGTCCTCGTCGATCGCCGCGCAGATCTTGCCGACCCAAGACCAAGTCTGACAGGAAGCCCGATCGGCCGAGGGAATTATCAGACCGCCGGGTGCAACACTACCGACATAAGAGCGCACAGACCAGGTGACATTCTGCAAGGTTCTCCCTCCTTGACTTGATGACATTGCCAGGTTCCCCTCATCCTTACGCCGATTTCCACAGCAATGTGACGTGACACGAGCAAGCCCTTACACCTTACGCATATCTCTCAGCCATCGCCAAAGCTTGAGAAAACATTCCTCCCTGAAACCTGGAGCTGCCGTCAACCACGGCTTTATCGTCAACAGCCCCAATTTTACCGGCATCATCCGAGAAACAAGCCTTATTTTATTATGATCAAAGGGTAATTAACAGGTAATTAATGGCAGGTCTGTTATGATCTTCCAACAGGCAGTCTCCTTGACGGGGGCTGCATCTTTATTCTCTGCAGAGGGGTGCAAATGACCCTAATTTCATGCAGGTACGGATTCGGGCCCCGGTCTGCGGTGGTGTGGAAGGCGGAGCGGGAAACAAACAGGGACGCCTTGCCGACGGCATAACCTAGGCCAAGGTATTCTCCATGCCTTGCCATGGGTACCCTTCACGCAGGGAAATATCCGTCCAGGAAAAAACAGGTCGGGGTCAAAAAACGTAGTTTGGGACATGCCCTCAAATATCATCGTATCAAACACAGGTATCCGCGCCATGAAACACAACTGTCAAAAAACCGGTGCTCTCTGCCCTTCTAGCCTTTTAGGGCGCCTCCTCCCTGGCGTGGCCGAGGTACTCGTCGTCACGTTCCCTTGTATGATGGAAACGGCGGCCGAGAAGCAGGATGTGGCAGCACCCAAAAAACGAGTTAAGCCAGGAAAGAAAATACGTCGTGTACAAGAAACTAGCGGAAGAGGGCGAACATAGATGAGATATCCGGGGAACGTAAAAAACATTGCCGCGTCGTATCCGAGCAACGTAAAAAGCATCGGCGCGTCGCGAGTCCTGGGCGTGATCGATGGTGCTGTCCACGACCTCATCCGCTTTGCTTGAGTGATGACAGGAGAGGAATGTGTCCCTTCTTTGCGTAAAGCACGGACGGACAGACAGCAAGAACGGATCAGAGCTATCAGACCGGTCACGACAGCTACTCTCCCCCACCTAGCAGTAGCTGCGCATCGCGTCGTCGAACCCGGTGCCGCCCTTGAGATCCTTGTCGAAGGACATGTGGACGTCGAGCACCTGGCGGATGTGCTTCATGGCCAGCGGCTCGCCCTTGTTGACGGCCAGGGCCTGGGCGGTGCGGACCGTGTTCTTGATCTGGCGGCCGTTGAGGTCGTGGCGCGCGAGCGACGTGTAGTCGTCCTCGGTAAAAGGCATCAGGTCCACCTTCTCGAGCACGCGCACGCGCTCGATAAAGATCTTGAAGATGGCCCGTTTGGCCTGCGCCGTGAGGCTGTCGTACCGGAGCGCGATGTGGATGCGCGACTGGAAGGCGTCGTCAAAGGTCTGTGTTGCCGCAAGAGACGAAAAGTCAGTTTGTCAGTAGGACGAATCAAGGCAGACATGGATAAGTGGGCAGTAGGTAGATAGACGCCAGCCAGTACGGGGAAGGGAGGAAAGAGAAGGGAACAGACCTGGACTCGGTTGGTGGTCAGGAACAGAATGCCTTGAAAGTACTCGAGCTGGCGCAGGAAAATGCTGACAAGGGCGTTCCTGTGCACGTCGCTCATGGTGCGCTTCTCGAGGAACACGTCGGCCTCGTCGAGGAGCAGGATGGCGCCCCAGGCGTGGCAGATGTCCAGGATCTTCTGCAGCTCCGCCTCGAGGAAGCGGGAGTCGGTACCCAGCTCGCCGACCGAGGCCATGTACAGCGGACACTTGAGCAGCTCGCTGATGCCCTCGGCCGTCAGCGTCTTGCCCGTGCCTGGCGGGCCGTGCAGCACGGCCACGAGACCCTTGCCCTTGCCGACGATGACGTCGTCGATGCTCTCGGCCGCGTGGTACTTGTGGGACTCGACCAGCGCCTGCGATCCGAGCGCGCGGTTAGCAGAAGAAGCAGAGGGGCAGCGTGGAACGAACAAGCAAAGGGGGGAACAGCCGCGGCCTGGAAAAACCAAAAGCGGCTTTCTTCTTCTTCTTACCTTGACAATGTCCTTCGTCTTGGGCTCGAGAACAAGCGATTCGTACGCCGACTCGTTCCACTGAATGTCCTTGATGCCCGAGACGGTGAACTCGAGCCAGAGCTTCTCGGCGAAGGAGAAGCCGAGAACGACGGGCGAGGCGATGAGGTACTCCTCGTCGCTGAACTCGGGCGTTGTCTTTTCTGCCTTTCCCTTGGCCTTCTCGTCGGCATCCTGCTCTGTCGCATCGGCGCCCTCTTCCTTGGCCTTGTCATCGCCGTCCAGCTGAGCCAGCTTCTCCTCGTTCTGCTCATCCGAGTTCTTCGGGACGCGGATGATCCTGATGTATCCCTTGGCGTCCGTCACGACCTTGTTGACGAACTCGAGCTTCCCGTCGTTCTCGCCCGGCGCGTCGTTGCCGTCGGCGTCCGAGCCGGATCCGGCACAGCCGCAGCCGCCGTCGCTGTCGTTGGCGTTGCCGTCGTCGCCGTCGTCCTCGCCCTCGTCGTCCGTCAGGACGTCGTGGTCCTTGGGCCGCACGTGCGAGATGGGGTAGTTCGGGTTGATGCGCCGGTGGATGCTCGGGTCGACCATGATGCGGCCGTTAATGTTTACCTTGACGACGGACCGCTTCTTCTTGTAGTAGGCCATCCCCTGGTGGGCGCGGTAGTGCACGCCCGCCAGCGACGCGAACTTCTTGCCGCGCTCGATCAGGTCCTTGCGCACCTGCTCCTCGTTCTTGTGGTACGCGAGGGGGTACACCCCCAGGCTCGTGATCTTCCTGGCGCCCCTGAACTCGGGCACCTCGGCCACCTGGCTGCCGAAGCCGAACTGCTTGCCGTCATACTCGAAGTACTGGCATAAGAAATAGGAATGTCAGCCATGAAAATAACCCGACGGGCGACGGCACAGCCCGGGGATCAAATGCCAATCATCAAAGTTGCTTACCTTGCCATCGATGAAGTAGTAGCTGCCCTTCATGATGGTGCTGTGCTTCTCGGCCATCTCGATCTTGAAGACCCTGGGCTCGTCATGTGAGCCGTATGTGGTCGTGTATGCGAGCGTCCCGGGCTTCCACAGGGCCCAGAACAGATCGAAGGTAATCAGGCCGTTCTCCAGCATGGGGTAGAGACTGAAAGGTCGAGCTTTAGTATTTAGTTCGTGCGGGGATAGATAGCGCGGAAGAGTAGTGAAATGAAAGCACGTAGGATGGACTAACCTGCTCTTAACGGTGTCATAGTCCTTGTTTATATACTTGATCAGGACCTTTAGATGCTCCCTCTTGCCATCGATCCGCTTCTGTGCCTTCTTACGGCTGTGCTTGTCGGATCCGGTTGGCTTCATCTTCTTGAGGGTCTTGACGTGCTTCGTCAAGTCCTCAAGATAGCTGTTGGGCTAGGTGTTAGCAAAGGGCCGTGTGCCGCTCAGGGTAATGCCATGCCGGCAGCTAGCGGCATGACGAAGGAGGAAGAAAAAAAAAGCGGCGTTGGATCTTACAGGAACAGCATGTTTGGGTCCAGCTTGGGGGTGTCCTCGACCAGGCTGACACCCTTGATGTTTCCCATAACATCCTGGAGGCACTCGCGCAGCAGCTTGCTCTTGATGTCGATGAACGTGTGCTTGAACTTTCCCTCCCAGTCGAACGAGCGACGGACGTGGAAGAGGTACTCGTCGTACTGGGCATCGGTCGACGTCTCGGCTGTATCCTGGAGCTTGTAGGCGTGGATGGTGTTGTCCCAGACCTGGTCGACGCGTTTGTACTCCAGGCGAGCGGCCTTTCGCTTCGAGCCCTGCTGGGCCATTTGGCCTTGGCGCTGCGCGCCCGGCGGGAGCCTGGGGTCAATGCTGAGTGACGAGCCCAGGGGCTGTCGGCCGGCCCCGGGGAGAAAGCGGCTCGAGCGGATGGAGTCGAAGATGGGCAAAGTCGCCGAGCTCAGGTCGTCCTGTTCCATGTAGTCGCTGCGGCGTAGAGTCGGCGGCAGAACTCCGAGCGATGCGCCGCGGCCGCCCAGGCCGACGTTGAAGTTGGAGCCCCGGTCCATGGACTGGAGCTGGAGCTGCTGGACCTGGCGCCTGAGTCGCGTGATCTCGTGCTGCTGCTGCTGCACAAGAAGGCGTTCGTTGGCATCGCCGACTTCTACGTCGGAGGCGGCCGAGTCTGATGCATATTTCGCCTCTGGGTCCACGAGGATGTCCTTTTTGCCGCGCTTCTTCTTGGACGCTGCGGGCTCGTGGCGCTTCTTGGCCGAGCGCTTCTTTTTGTCGACCTCGGACTCGGACTCGGAGTCATCCGACTTGGAAGACGACGACGAGCTCAAGTCGTCGCCCGAGTCGGACGAGTCTGAGGAGTC
This sequence comes from Magnaporthiopsis incrustans, assembly GCA_003049425.1. NCBI lineage: Eukaryota > Fungi > Ascomycota > Sordariomycetes > Magnaporthales > Magnaporthaceae > Magnaporthiopsis > Magnaporthiopsis incrustans. Next base: position 7,222 of record PYSR01000194.1, read on the forward strand.
GCTGGCCGGGGCCGGCTGCTTCTTGCCTTTCTTTGGGGATGGCCTCCCAGCCTTCTCGGACCGCTTGGTCTTGGTCGCTTTCTTATGCTGCTCCTTCCTACTGGGCGCCGGCTTGGAGTCGGTGTCGGGCGTCTTGGCGCCGGATGATGTTTCTTGCGCAGGAGCCTTCACATCGTCGGCATTGGTGGACTTGGGAATGGCTCCCTTGCGCGCCTCGACTGGCAAGGGCTCCTGAGAATCCATCCTTGGTTCTACAGATCTCCCGTATTGCTAGGTGGAGGTGTAGAGGCAGGCGAACAGACGTCTTATCCTTCGAGACGTTTTCGCAAAGACGGCCGCACTCCCTCTGGGCCTGGGAGGATTCGGCTGGGATTGAATGGGATGTGGCGCGAAAGCGGAATGTGGGGTGTTCGACTTGAGATGGCAAGAAAAAAGAAAATAGAAGGGCCGGCGACAAAGCAAACCGGGACGGCCGACAATGTTAGCCTGGCGGCTGTGTCCGGCGTGTCCCACCTATGGCGGAAGGGATTGGCTGGGCCGTCTTCAGACGCGCAAGACAGGCAGGCTGTGGTGCACCGGGCCTCAGTACGAGACCTGACAAGATGGACAGGCTGGTGTCTGGGACAGTAGTTAGAAGTGCGTCTTGGTGTGCACTGGAAGAAGAGTAGAGTGAGGGAGGCCGGAGGAAAAGAGGATCAGGCCAAGTGACGGTGAAACGTGCGTTGCGGCTGCTTCCGACGAGATGCTCGTTTGCAATTTTTCTTCTTCTGTTTTTCTCCTCGTCTCCGTCCGTGCGGCGAAGTCGAGAACGCACCAGTTGACTGACCCCCGAACCTGCCGGCCAAGAGAGAGAAAAAAAAGCACGCGACGATATTGATGCCGATCCTGAAGCCAAGGCTGTAGGGCAGTCACCAGCTTGGTATCGGCAGGCGTGCGCGTACTTTTTTTTTCTTCCTTTCTCGAGCCCACCTGTGTAACTTCGGACGAGCACGAGCAAAGGAGGAATTAAAAAAAAAAAAAACGCGCAACCAATCAATCGGGGAGAAGGCGAGCTTGACCCACGGTCGAGGACGTTACACAGCACGGCGGGGGTGGGTGGTGGTCATACGGTTGGGTGAGGGAAATAGAAACCCTTCTTTTCTAACGCGGCGACAGTGAGAGGTGGGAAACGGCGGAGGGCGAGGTATCGGAGAGGTGTGAAAGCGAAAATTAGGCGGGCGGCTGCAGGGAGAAGAGTTGGCCGACGACGGATTGGGGCTGAAGTTTGGCCCAAGGTTGGATCTCTGTCAAACCGACTGGTTCGTGTTGCGGGCGACTAACCGTCCACCTTGGTGCGCCAGGGTCGGTGCTCAATAATATGGGTTGGGATTTCTGATATCTAAGACGGTGGGAGCCTGCAACGACGGGAGCGTGCGTGGTGGGTAGGTCGGCCGGGCTGGGGAGGGGCTCGGTTCAAGGCAATGCAGGTTGGATGCGAGGTGAGGTGGTCCCAAGCCTGACCAAGGAGTCATCACTGCAGCTTTACAAATGACCCGACGGTACGTCGAAGGCGGGCTTATATAATCTAGGACTACCTGTATATGTCTTTCCATGGATGTGCAGAGGCGAGGGATATGGACCAGGCAACAGGTCGCCTGGGGGGGCAAATGCTCCTTGAAATCTGCCTCTTATTTGATACAAGCAAGCAGGCAAAGAGCTCCTAAGGCTGCCGTATGTGTCAACGGCTCGCCTGCTGCCTGTAGCTCTGGCGCCTATGTGAGAAGCATCCCTTCGTGCAGGCCAAACAAGGGTCGTCCAGCTTTGGACCGGTCAGGCATCGGCAAGCAGAGTGGTCTGGCCCCACCTTTCCCGCGTGGTCGGTGGGGACGTGGTGCGCCAATGGCGGCGGCTCGCTGGCTGGGTTCTGGGATGGCAGCCCAGGCACTCCTGCAGCCATGTGCCAGGACCTGCGAGGGTCGTCTGCGAGATCTGGGCGTCTGATGGGTCGGCATCTTCAAATGCCGTCTGTTCTAGTGCGTGGGCCCCCGGGGATCAAATGTGCGAAGCAAAACACAGTGGCGTTGGCTGCGAGGCATAAGCAAGGATGCCCACTACTCTCAAAATTTACCTTATGGTGCAGCCCTCCTCCCGGGCTGCCATGCAAAGCAACATGACTGCCTGGTTGCAGCCTAGTCTGGACACTCCGTCTTACTCGTCAGCGAGCATCTGGGCACCCAATCCTAACATTTGGTTGCTCATCGCTCTTTTTTTTTTTCTCTCTCTCTCTCTCTTCTAATGACCAATAATATTATATTACACAGCTCACCAAGTATCCCCAGGGTGCTTTGTGCACTCTCGGCCCAAATCAGCGACATTGCGATTTCGCGCGTCCAAGATGCAGGCGGCCCATCACCACCTCACGAGATAACGCGCGAGGCCCTCCATCCATAACCCTGGTTGCGGCTTTGATTCCGCTGTGCCTTCGTAACCAACCGGAGAACTGAAGGAGCAAAAGCCCTACGCTAGATGATCCTTCTCCGTCATCCAAAGCCACCGAGCTGCCAGGCAAAATAACCTGCATCATGCAGACCACGGCGGTGCGCCCGCTGCCACCCTGCAGACAACACCCGAGGCGCCGATTGGATGAGCCTCGTTTGCGGAGGCTGCCGTCGCAATTTTGAAAATCACAAGACCCTTTTTACGGCACGCCGCACACTGCTCTGCTCGCCTTGCACACTCCAGCCACCAGCACCAAAACAAAACGCGCGCGCTCTGTCGCCTCCCACGCTATCGGCCACCCTCCTTGTGGACGATGCCTTGTGCCGACTCCGGTTATGGGCATGTTGATGGAGGAGAAACAGCAGCGACGTCGCCGTCGCCCGACCAGACCGAAGGTGCTTTTGCGTATGATAAAGATTTTCATTGTAACTGTAAAATCCAGAAATGCGTCGCAATTTTCTCAAAATGGCCTTGTGATATCGAAGTCACCTTGTACCACCCGAGGTCTGACTTCAGGGCTGCTGTGTGTTCGCGGCCACGAATTCCTGCAGGTTGTACACTCTTAGCCGCCGCCGTCGCCGCCGCCGCCGTCGCCGCCGCCGCCGCCGCTCACCCTTGACCTCCCAAAGCTTTGCTCTGACATTTTACCACCCCATTCCAATGAACCGCCCTCCATTGTACACAAAATCCTCTTCCCAGTCTGACGTCCCTCCTCGGCATCGCGCCTATCCATCATTCTTCAGGGACCTGCGTCACAGCGCCAGACTCCCACCCCTTGTCCTCCTCTTGCCCAGCGCCTCGTTTCGCGTTCCCGCCCTCGCCTCCTTTGGAGGCATCAACAGCCTTGCCCAGGTCGATCAGCATACGCTTCAGCTCCTCGACCTCGGCCCGCAGCTTCCGGGTCTCAAGCACGGCCGGCTCCTCCTCGACGTTGGCCTTGGCGGCCTCGACCGTCTTGTTCCAGCCGTCGCGCTCGAAGTCGACCTCGCTCGCCATCTGCTCCCACTCCTCGACCACGTCGTCGTCCTCGTCGCCGCGCAGCCGGTTGGCGCGGATCTCGCGCGCCGTCCGCGTCTCCGAGATGGCCGCGAGGAGGAGCAGGGGCGAGTAGATGATGCCCATGACGATGTCGTTGAGCCGCTCGTACTTCTTCTTCTCCATCCACCACTCGAACGGCAGCGCGACGAGGAAGATCTCGATCAGGTTGAAGGGTGCGATGTAGACGTTCTCGTCGGGCGCCCGCACGAACTGCATCGTCTTTTGCGAGAAGAGGGCCAGGAACTCATCGTCGGCGTTGTCGTAGATATCCTCGTAAGCCGAGTTGTAGAGCGCAATGAGAACATTGAGCAGGATGACCTGACGAGAAACGAGCGTCAGTACGTGGCCAGAGGTCCGGCAACACGCCCTTCGGAGCCAAGACCGAGGTACCTGTTTGACTTACCATGACAATGAAGGTAAAGAAGTAGTAGAGGATGATGCCGAACGGATGACCAAACTTTTCGAACCCGGTAAAGTCCGGACTCTGCATGACCGAATTGAGCATCGCCTGACAGATGAAGGTAATATCGCCAAGCACGTAGTCCTCGGCATAGTCCAACCCAATAAACGCCTGAAGAAAGCCGATGATTATGATTATCAGCAGGGCGAAGAAGATGATGGACTCCTTCATCATGACCTTGAGCACGACGAGCATGGCGCCGAAGAAGCGAAGGGTGTCGAGGTAGAGCAGCAGACGGATCCAGAAGAAAGGCGCGCTGCAGGCCAGGAAGTTGTAGCTCATCTCGTTGAACATCTGACGCTCGCCCCAGCTGCCGTCCGGGGCCTGCGGCTTGCTGAAGGCGACGAAACGCAAAGCCAGGCTGACGATGAGGAGGGAGTACAAGGTTCCGTTCAGGGCATTCCAGAAGCCGAGGATGTGGTAGCCGGCCTTCCAGAACTTGGTCAGCTCGTCGAAGATGAAGCCGAGCGTGAAGGTATAGAGCAGGCCTTCCACGAGGTCGAGGTCGCCGTCCCGGTTGATGGTGTTTATGGCTCCCGTGTAGAGTCCGAGGTAGACGAAAGAGATGATGAGCTGGAAGGCGTTCTGGTACTTTGGCGTCCGCATCCTGTCCGGATCCAGATGCACGAGGAAGTCTGTGTTGTCCTTGTCGCGGTAGTCGACGAAGTTGGAAGGGTCGTTCTCGTCCTGGATCAGCCAGCCCCTCCAGAGGTAGCTGATGCATTTCTGGTAGCCTGACGAGCCGATCACGCGCAGAGCGTGCAAGTCGACCGCCCTCTCGATCACGTTGGCGGCGGGCATCTCCTCACCATCGAGCACGATGGAGTACCGCCTCAAGAGGACATGGTGCAGCAGATAGTTGATGTCATCTTCCTCCTCGATGCTGAAATCGAAAACATTAGCGTCAGGGGTGAGCCCAGTCTCTCGGAACGCGGCAGGCTCGGCGCGGTGCCTGCTTACATCTTCTTGGCGATGACCTCGCATGCGATGGCGCGAACGCTGTGAAGACCCGCATCCCAGAGCTCGACCAGAGACTGGCGCTTGAACCATCGCTTGCACACCAGCAGGCAGAAGACGACGCATGCTCGGTGCTCGCGGCCGCCCGACTCCTTGGCGGCCTTGACGACCTTGCTCGTGATGACGGAGCTGTGGGGCTTCGTGATTTGGCTTTCCTCCAGCTCGCAGGGGACACACTCCCCTACCAGGTGGTGGAGGCGAAGAGCAATCTTGGTCACCTCCTTTGGGGAAATGGTGGACTGGATCTCTTCCTCGTGGTAGCGAGGCAAGACTGGGGCGGCGATCAGCGAGAGCCAGGCCGTCAGCAATTGATTGACGAACCGGGACCCGAGGAAGGACGGTCGGTCGTCACTTACGCCGCCGACGTTCGTGCCACCAATCGTGGTGGTCGCGTCGCGCATGATGGTCCCACCCCAAAAACCCTCTCCAGGTCCTGGAGCGCGCGGGCATCTTGGCGCGGTTTCCGTCCGGTGTGTGCGACTACGAGTAAGCTGCGGTCTAGGTGCGAGCTTATATTGCCAGACTCGCTCGGCGGAACGAGCGAAGATGAGGCTCACGACAAGTGCCTCTGTTTTTCGAAAGGGATTTTGCGAGGTTTATGCGGGGGAAGCTAGCGTTGCCTTGGCCTCAGCTGGGAACATGCGAAGCCAAACAAGGAAAAACAAGCATTGAGCTCGCGCGCTCAGATGACGTCGCTTGGATAGCGGGGACAGGCAAGCGAATGGTTGGTTCCCCAGCCACCCCAACACGGAATCGCTCCAACGGTCCGGTGAACAATATGGCGGGGGGAATGGCTTGGCGTCAGATTGCATCCTGGATCCTCGTTCCCTATCATTAAGCGCTCCTCGATCAGGGCTTTTTGGGCCATATATGCATATCGGGTATGTTTGTTCTTGGTTGATTCTCTATTCCAGTTGCCAGGACCCCTTCCCTCTCGGGAGCCGCAATTGCACTACAGGCCCCTCACCCGTGTCCAAAGCGCTCGCAAACCGCCAAGCCTACAACCTAGGTGGCCCCTCGCCGTCCTACCCGCCTTCTACACCGCACTCTTGGAGCCCGCCGTCTGGCCGCCCCCGACCCGACCGCTCCTCCTCGCGGCCTCTGCAACGACCTGCTCTCCCACCGCCTCCCTCGCGTCCTCGTCGTGCTCAACATCGAAGTTGCGGCGCAGGTGCTCGGGCCCGAGAAGGGTCAGGACGATGACGTACGCATACACACAGCCCATGAATATGCAAATCACCTTGCCGTACTCGTGCCGGTGCTCGCCGCTGCCGCTCTTGTCCGGCAGCGGGAACCTCTCGCCGATGGTGGACTCGATGGTCGACGAGGCCGACGACGCGAGGTTGCCGAGCTGGTACGACGTGCCGACCACAAACGTGCGGAACGCACCCGGCGAGAGCTCCATGAGGTGGATGGGGATCACGCCCCAGGCGCCCTGGACGCAGAACTGCTGGAAGAAGGCGGCGGCCACGAGCGAGCGCGTGGACACGAACGTGTAAGGGTACAGCAGCGCCCCGCCGACGACGCAGCAGACGAGGATGGAGAGCCGCCGGCCGACGATCTGGGAGCAGTAGCCGACAACGGTGCCGCCCAGCATGGCGCCGAGGTTGGCGACGATCTGGGTCACGGTCACGTCGTCGGCCGAGAAGCCGAACTGCGACGTCAGCATGGTCGGGTACAGGTCCTGGCTGCCGTGCGACATGAAGTTGAAGCCCGCCATGAGCAGTACCAGGTAACCGAGCAGGGCCCAGTGCCGCCGAAGCGCGACCTTGCCTTCGCGCAGGAACGTGCGCGACGCCGACGAGCCCCCCGCCGCCGCGGCGCGCCGCAGCTCCGTCTGCTCCTCGTAGGCCCGCGTCTCGGGCAGCGCGAGGCGGAAGAGGATGATGAGCACCGGCGGGCAGGCGCCGAACCAGAACAATGGCCGCCAGCCGTGGGGCGTCGTGTCGACCAGCGCCCGCGCGAAGGCCGTCGCGAGCAGGTAGCCGAACGCGTACTGTGTAGGTGAAGAGCGAGGACCGGCCGGAGTCAGCTTCTCGACTTCTTGCATACACAAGCCATTAAAGGCCAAGTGGCCAGCGGGGGGCGAAATGGCCGGTTCGGTAGGTGCGTGCCACTTACCCCTTGCTGCAAGATGCCGCTCATCAGGCCTCTGGCTTCCTCTGGGAGGTCTTCAAGAGCCGTCGCAGCGGCGTTTCCGTACAGGCCGCCCATGGCGACACCAAACAAGGCGCGGCAGGCGAGGAATTCGCCATATGTGTTGCAAAAGCCCGTCCCCTGGATGCCATCATGATGTCAGTTACAGTTGTCGCGCGAAACGAAAAAAAAAAAAAAAAAACCACCCCGCTAGCTATAGATGCCGCTAGGGGCTGCATGCCAAGCCGGCCAGTCCCGACCGTGGGGCGGCGCCAAGCAAAGCCAATAAATCGACTTCGGAACTTACCAGCTCAAGCACAATGAAAAGTATGTTGTTGACTATAAAGGGCCACTTGCGGCCATAACGGTCGGCCGCTATGCCGAATATGACGGATCCCACGCTCCGAAACATCAGCACCAGGGTGATGCCCCATGTGATGTCCGTGTTGGTCCTCCCGAAGGCTTTCGCCAGCTGGGGGACGGTCAGTGAGACGGTGAAGAAGTCGAAGGCGTCCCATGTCTGCGGAGGGCGACGGTTTGGTGGTGAGCACTAGGACCATGTTCCACACACAGTCGCGCTTTCGATAACAGACTCACCCACGCGATAAATGCCACCAGGAAAAAGGCCCAGCAGTGGCGGTCGAGCATCAGCAGCAGCCTGATCGGGTTCGGCGCCCTGGTCATGGGCGGCTTCAGGCTCGAGATCCGGGTGGCTAGGTACCGGCCGGTCGACATGCCGTGCCACGGCGGATAGTCGTGGGCCGCCTCGGACCGGCCGCTTCCGGCGTCGCCATGGTCGGCCGTGGGCTTCTCGAGACTGGCGCCGGCCATGGGGCATGAATGAGGCCTGACCTGTTTTTTCGTCCTTCCTGTCTCGCCTCGAAATTCTGTCTTGTCTTGTGGGCTGCTTGTCGTGTAGCGGGACAGAAGAAACTCACTGCCGGGCTGACCTGGGCTGGGGCAGCACTACCTAGTAGGCACTCGGGCGCAGAAACTACGAGAGTGGCCCCAAGGAAGAACGGAAGGGGCAGGAGGATTGCAATCAAATACCATTTGTACATCTGGCGGGGAGTGGGGTGCAGCATCCGTTCAGCCATAGGTAGGTGTTTAGTATGCCCCAAAAAAGTCGTCACGGGGATAAACGATCTGCCCTCCATCCATGATCCACCCCCGACCGAACCTTGCCCAAGCACGGTGGCAATCCTGGCCCCCCATGGCTTCCTATTGGAAGAAACTCGCATACATGTGCAAAACCCCTCTTTCGCCGGGTTATCCATCCTGCTCGCCAGCCCGTTTCAGGCGGTGTGGGCCGCGCGGACTGTACCCAGCAATCCCCAGGGTGACGCAGTGCCTTCCTTCTCGCGCGGGCAGCGGGAGTGAGTGGGAAGTTTTTTTTTTTTTTGGCCCGTCGACCTGCCAAGTGTTAGGCATACGTGATACGCACAGAGTATACCATATTCTCGGATAAAACGCGGGGTCGTATCGCGTCAACATTGCGTGCCTGGCAGATCACGGTTGGGTTCAGATGAAGGGTCTCCAACGGTGCGTGCGATATGGAAGGGACGAAGGGGAGCAGGGGAAAAAAGCTTGATCCCAAACCTGCCCTGTCGAGTGAGGCCCAGGCGTCCGGGGTTAGACGGGCCTGATGCGGGGGTACCGTATTTTAAGCGCCATCCGTTCTCCCTGACATCATTCTGCATGGCAGACCGAGTAAGCTCGAGGCGACAAGCTTTTTTCTCCCCACAGATCTACCGAGGGGTGGGAACACGGGGTCCAAAAGGGAGACACCGCCTACACGCGTGTTTCTCGCCAACCTTGGAGTAGGTAGGTAGGTACTGTAGGTAGGTAGCGGAGTTTGTGAGGCGGCCCACTCCGTCACGAGCTTGCGGCGTGACATGCCTCCACCTCGAATGCCACACAAGGATACTGCGTGGCCGTTCCGACCTCGTGGGAAGGTGATTGGCTAGGTACCTAGTAGTATCGTCGTCCAGAGGAAGAGCCGCGATGTTGACTCCCCACACGTTTCCGAACTGATCAGTCCATCTCGGGCAGGAAGCCTAAGAGGCAAAAGCATCACGATAGCCAAGATATGATTGAACGGCATCAAGTTTGTGTGCGGAGCACTTAGGTAGCAAAATATCTTACAATACAAACAGCCAATAACCCCCCAAAAATCCTCCAAAGCCCGCACCATTTCTCCATCTTTCGCCAGTCCTGAATTACTTATGCAGTCGCCGCAAATGCCTAGGAAAACGAACTCGGGGCAATTAAAGCAAAGGAGAGGTCTCCAACGCCACAGAAGAATTGTTTCCGATCAGGCAGCCCCGCCTGCCAACAGCCAAGCCAACGCGAATCGGCGGGGTGCGCAAACAGAAACAAGGAGGACCGAATAGGCACAAGAGAAGAAGCTGGCAGATCTGCAATAAAGACACCGAAATCGGTGGGCGAGGGGTCGCGGTTGAGACAAGAGAAAACGGAAGCCCCAGGATACGTAGGGGGAAAAGAAGAAAAGAAGAAAAGAAGAAAAGAAAAAAAAAATACAGAAAAATAAAAGGGTTTCCTGCGCATAAATGCGACAGACCTGTCCAGACAAGGTTAAGATAAATCCATGAACGCCATTCTCCCCGTAAGTAACAAAAAGGCCGGTGGTCCCATAAAAGGGAGCATGTAAAAGGAGAGGGAGAACAAGAGAGCAAAGACGTGATGCTCCAACCACAGTTCCGAGACCAAAGACTCCCCAAAAGCCATCAAAAGCCACCCTGGATATCGGTACAAAGTTCTTTAACAGAAAAAGGAGAAAGTTGGGTTCAGGATATTAAGTATGGACAATGTCCAATTGTCGAAACACGCCTCTCGGGCGGAGGTGCCCTGGGCAAAGGATGGACAGCACACGCCATCGATAAGGAGAGCTGAGACTCAAATAGTCGGCCCGCTGGGAGCTCCAAGACTTTTCAAGCACCATGGAAAACAAACGGAAGATAGACGGGCACTAGGTGTAGGTACTCAGACCCCACCGCCCATAAAGGCAGCCAGGTCATCAAGTTCGAGAAGCTGGCGCTCGAAGGCGGCACACAGCTCGGACGCGTCGATCTCGACAACCGGCGGCTCCCGGTCCTTGCGGGCAGACTCGGCAGCGTCCGCCACCGACGCCGACGAATCAGGACCGGGACTATCGATCTTCAGGTTGGTCGGCGCGGGTTGGGGACTGCCCGTGGCCGGAGTAGAGGCACCGGCAGATCCTCCGTTGATGGTCGCGATGCCGGGGCGCCTCGTCGCCGGAGGCTCGCTGTCTCGGCCGCCCTCGATGGTGGGGTGAGGGGTCTGAGAGACGGAGGGGTCGGGCTGGTCGTAGTCCATGACGTCGGCGGCACCGTTCTCAGGCTGGGACGACACGTCGTCATCCTTGATGGACGGTGACTGGCGCGACTTGGCACCGTTGGGAGACTCTTGGCAGTCAATGCGATCGTTGTAGTCCTTGAGAACCTTGGCCATCACGCCCAGATGCCTATGCCAGGGCAGGGCCAGCGGCCAGTACTCGGCTCCTCCCTTCAGGAAGCGGAACACGTCGGCCACGATGGTGGTAGAGGTCATCCGGACATCGGTGGGCGTCAGGCCCTTGAGCTGAAGGTAGGCGACAGCAGCGCCCGAGGTGAAGGACGCAAACAGCATGAAGATGGGGAAGCAGATGCTCGAGTCCTTCTCGGCGCCGTTCTCGAGGGCCGTCAGCATAGCCACGATGCTGTGGGCGGCGCCGAGGATCTGGTCGGCCAGCTGGCCGCTGGTGGAGGCACGCCAGGTGTCGACGTTGAAGCCCTCCGAGTTTACGTGCTGCAAAATGCGGCGGCGGTTGAGGAAGATGTCGGCACAGAGCAGCAGACAGTGGATCATGGCATACGTGTAGCCGCTGCCCACGGTGATGTGCAGGTTGATCTGGCCCGGCTTGTCGGCGAAGTGAATGGGCAGCGACTGGCGGATTGCCTCGATCTCGGCCTGGAGAACATGGCACCGGTCTTCGGTGAAGGTGGCGAGGGTGGTCGTGGTCATCAGCTCGATGACGTTGCGCCAGGCCTTGGTCGCGAGGACCAGGTGTCCGAACTCGCCAACCTCGGAGGGCGGGCTGTTCTCCGGGGCAGTGCTCGGGAGAGTGTTGTTGAGGGTGCGCACGTAGACGGGGCTGTCGAAGTTGAAGTGGACGTCCAGGCAGGGCAGCGCCAGATCGCTGACGTCGTGGGACGACAGGGCGGGGTGGCGGCCGGGGCTGGCGGTCAGGAAGCAGTCCAGAATGTAGATCAGCCACATGGTGCGGCGGAACGACTCGGACTTCAGAAAGTGGTCGGGCTCGGACTGCTCGTGGGCGTGCACGATGCGGTACATCTGGGCCATGCGGGCAGCCTGGCCGAGATAAATGTATGCACGGACTGCATTACGGCTACCCCACTCGTGAATAACCAGCAGGCAGAGCGACTGGATGTCGGCCAAGCTGGGGTGGTCCAGGCCCTGCATGATGAAGTTGATGGACTTGAGAGCGAAGTGCTCGGCAGCCGTGGTGGCGCTGGAGGTATGGCCACCATAGCGGCGGATGAGGGCCGGCGAGTGGCTAGCGGGACGAGACTCCGCGTCAGCGCCAGTGCACCGTCGGAGCAGTGGGGGCGGGAGGAGGGCTGCTTACCGCGAAGCCATGGTGAGCAGCGCATTGACCATGGTCAGGTCCATGGTGTTGCCCTTGAGCTGCTGAAGGAAGCCCGGCTTATGGAAGGCGACGCATGCGGGGATGGTCTTGCTGACGACGCGCTCGCACTCGGCGAGAAGCTCCGGAGTGAGCCTGCGGGGCGGTTAGCCATGGCTCTCGGAACCGGGGGGCTGCCAGGAATCCAGCCAATAGGGTGTTGCGCAGGCCTCGGCGCGGCGGGCACGGGAGGTCCGAGGGAAAAGGGGCGTGTTTTTGTGGGGCCATGGGGCCGTGCACCAGCGAGGCCCCGTCGGAAGCCACGGCGTGGCGAAATCGGGCGGCCCAGCAGCGCGAAGTGGAAAATGGGCTGAGGGCCATGTTTGATTGCCGGCGCCACCGCAGTCACCACTTTCGCCAGGCCGTGGCCCAGCGACCACGCTGGCGCTGATCCCGCGCCGCGAACAAAAGCGAAATGGGATGGAGTGCTTTTCAAAGCTGCCCACTAGGCCTCGAGGCGGCAACGCCCCCACAAAAAAAAAGTGCTCCGCGCCGCCCGGACCGAGCTGAGGTGAGGAAGCCTGGCGCTGTCTGCTCATGCCAAAATTGCGCGCCCGCTCTTTTGAGGCAGACCAGACGGCGGGCAACAAGGCCGCTGCCGCTCAACTTGCGGATGGCAAAGAAGTAGAAACAAATGATAGAAGAAGGGGGAGGGGAAAAAAAGAGGAAACAAAGAAAAATAATACTTACTTCTCCGCAGTCGGCGGCGCGTTACGCGACGCATTCGCTACGTTGTCGCGCTGCCGGTCTGCCGGTCCGACGTTGCGAACATCGTTCGGCAGAGAGTCGCGCGACCTCTGCGCAATCACGCGGGCTGGGGAGACTCCGTGGCCGCCGTGGCTCATGGACTCCGACGGCAAGTAACAGTCGTGCATTCCCTTCGCGCAGTTCTTGCATGGCGCGCGACCGTTCTCGTAAACACACTTGGTCTTGCCCTTGCGGCAGCGGACGCAGGCGCCGCCGGCTCTGTTGGATGCTGTTAGCCATGGGATAAATGTAGTAGTAGTTGTGGTGGTGGGCGCGGACAAGGGCGAGAGCGAGAGTGAGGGAGTGATGGTGACGCGGCGAGCAGACACTTACCGAAGAGCCGTGCTGCGCACGACGGTCGCCATCGTGGATGACGACGCAGGCGACAAAATGAAAAAGACAGAGATTAAAAAGGTTCAGCAAGAAGGACAGGCGACGGGACAAAAGATTGACGCGCCGACCGAGAAGTATTTGTGTGTCGCTGTCCGGAGGCGATGAGGCCGGAGGTTGAGGAAAGAAAGTGTCTGGGGATCGGGCGGGCGAAAAATTCGGGTGCGGATGGAATTTGAGAGCGATCGGGGTCGGGGTGGTTGCTGCACACGGGGGAAGGTGGAGAAAAGAGGAAGGGAAGGAAAGAGGGCGAGGGCAACAGGCGTGGTCGGGGCGGTGGGCGGTAAAAGGGAAGAAAAAAAAAAAAAAAAAACTCAGAGACGGCCTCAGGACCTGGGGGGTACCCGAGGACGGGGGCAAGCGAGGATGGGATGGACGAGGAGGAGCACCGACGGCGCGCGGCCAGGCCCAAGCATTGACGTGAGCGGCAGGCGGGCTGATGATGCCGGCGAGTGCGAGAGTGGACAGGCCTGGCACTTGGCCCCGCTGGGGGCAGCCCGCCCGGCCCCTTTGGCGCCACTGTGCCAAACGGCGACGACCAAAAGACGGCGGCAGTTGCTGGAATCGAGCATGGCTGTCGAGTCTGGCATCGAGTCTGTGGTGACAACTGAGGAATCATTTCCCATCATCTACGGATCTATACAGCCCTCCCTCTTACCTCTCCCTCTCTACCTGAAGCCTCGCCGCGAAATCGAACTGTTGGGCCAGCCCAGGAAAAGCAGAGGCTTGCGCGATTCCCACACGCGCGGCGCCGTCTGAGACGGCCGACACCTCCGGGCTGGGCCCACACGACACGGTACAAGACCCCAGGCAGCTTGGCCCCAAACAGCGTCCAGGCAATCTTCCGACGCGACCGTCAATCCTCGCCAAGAGCCCGCCGGTCGGACCACACCACCGCCAGCCTTTTTTTCTTTTTCCGTCCTTTGTTCTTGTACCTTTTGCGACGTTACTTTTCCTTAACAGACCGCTACTCTCTACTTCCTGTGTTCTAAATCATACACTTGAACGCACACAAGCTAGGTGGCCTTACCTGTCCTTCTCCTTCTTCCGCTCTCGCCTTCCCGCGCTAGTAGGGTGGAATCGCGAGGGATCGAGGGCGGTGCGGCTGCTGATGCTGCTGATGCTGCTGCGGTCGGGCACATTCCGTCGGCTAGCCGCCACCCCTTGTCTCGTCGAGCCCATTTTCGGTCGAGCAACAGCGCCAGCCCGGCCGACCAACAGCCACGGCCAAAAACACACCAACCGCGGCAAAGCAGCTCCAAATCCAATCCGAGAACGGGGCTGCCGGTGCGTCAGAGGGGCGAAAAAACGAGAGAGGAAAAAAAAAAAAAAAAAAAGAAAAAAAAACAGGAGTGACTAGACGGTCAACTGCGCGGCATCTGCGGCCTTTTGGTTTCACTCTAGTCTCTCGCCCTGCGCCGGGGGCACAGTCGCTGCGGGAGTCGTATCTCCCAAAAAAAAAAAAAAAAAAAAAAAAAGCAAACGGCTTTTATGAAACCCGGGCGGGGAGTCCTCGGGTCTTCCGGAACAGGGGGTGCCACTTGGGATTGGGGACGCCTGCCCCATCCAGCTGCGAGGGAAATGACCGCCCGGAACGCCGGACCTCGTACAGTGCAATCCATGTGTCGCCCGTCGCTTCCGGCTTGCCTCTGTCATTGCCTCGTCGCTCCCGCCCAAGTTTGCCACTCGTCCGGCTGCTCCAAATCCCTTTTTATTTTATTTTTTATGTGTTTCGGTTGTGCCGACCTTTGAAATCAATCCCGTAGCTTCTTCCGTCTTCGCCTCCGCATGACAATAAATCCGTACCATGATTAAAAATCGCCCAGGCCGCCAACGGACCTGGGCGAGCGGGCGGCCAGCCGATGTGTGCAACAGGAACTAACGCGCTTTGGGACAGGCAGATGACGCAGCGCCGCCAGCAGGGGTCGTTCAGCCTGCTGCGCCCGGCGAGCCGACATGGGACACCAGGCACGGCGGGATGCCCATTCCTCATGTCCGAGGTTTGTCCTGCAACCCTGCCATCCCCACGCATTCCACGGACTAGGCGTGACATGATTTTGTTCGTAAGCGTCATAGCATAGAAGCTTGTTCGGCCTCTAGCAGGAGTCAGACAGAAAGAATGGAAGAAGCGAGAAGAAGCAAAAAGGCGAACCGGGCTACGGAGGCCTCGGTTTCTGCCTACCGGCCGGGTGCGAATTGGCTGGCCCAAGACAGAAAAAAAAAAGGAGGAACCGAGGGGCGGGAGGGCCCCGGGAACGCCTCTCGGGCTTGCTCCGACTCACGCCAAGCCACGTCCCACACCTTCCGTGCCCTCAATCGTCAAACGCCGAGCAATCTCTTCCCGTTTTTATTTGATTTTGGGTTTTCCCTTGTCGCTGTCGTTTTCGTTGCTGCGGCTGATCCTCCGCCCCAGCCATGCCGACGTCGCTGTCATGCATGCTTTCATCCTGTTGCCTTGCTGCCCTCCCTCCGGCTCACGCCAAATGCTGAGAGACTGCTGACGATTGAACCGGCGGCCTTGGCCTCTGGCTGCTCAAACCCGTCCCGTTGCGCCCGTTGGGAGGCCCTCTCGACATCCGTCTTGGCGTGACGAGCACAGCCCGGCACTTCTGGGGTAGACCACTCCGGCAAGTCACGCAACGCATTCCTTTTCGCCCCAAAGCGATACTTTTTTTTCTTCTTCTCCGCCGCGCTGTGCCGAGCTGGACCGCTCGCGGCCCCAATCCTAAAACGCCAATAGACCCGGCGCTTTATCCTCAAAGACGGAACATGCCCCGTCTCGTTTGGCCATATTGCCGGGCCGAGGTCCGTTTTTTTCCCTCCCTGTTCAGTTCGCCGCCATCTTTTTCTAGCGCACACGTGAATACCTAGACCTGGTCGCCCCGAGAACTGGGGAAAGACGCGGGGCCCGGCCAAGATACGAAGGCGGAGGGTCCTACGCAGGAGCTGGATGGAGCAAAAGTGGGAAAAGGCGATCTGCCGAGACTGGCGCACATAGGTGTTTTTGCTCAGACGCTCAGTCTTTGTCCGACCGCCTAGCCACGCCCGGTGATTCTGACATGCTTCCCGACGTGCTGCCATCATCTATCCGTCCATGGCTTGGGGGGGACGACAAGATTGAATACGGAGTTGTAGGTGGGCACGGCAGGGCATGCACATAAGAAACCGGGCGACTCTGGCTGCGAAAGTTCAGAACGGGCCCAAGTCCTCGCCTTCCTGGGCTTGGAACCCAGACCCTACGTGCTTTAGTGGTCAAGAGCGGGGCTTGGTTCCGGGCCACCAGAGCCGGGCTCGCGGCACGAACAGGGATGAGGGCTTCGGCGAGGGCCAAGGGGCGGTGCGGGCTCTCCATGGGCTGGGGATGACAAGAAATTACGTGCAAATCCCGCCGAGTCAAGGCGCCGCCCGCCCGAGGTTCCCTTATTTCTTGGCGCCTTTGGAGCAGATTGGCGCTCGAGCTCGGTCCCGGTCGGCGCACCGCTTTCGTTTTGGGATGCAGCTCCGACGCACCTCAAGCTTGGGTCCAGCTGAGCCTTCTTCGGGGGAGGCGGCAGGGCTTCGGCTAAAGACAATTATAAAAACACACACAATAGCACGATGGCGGCTGACGCCGTGGCCGATAGCGAGAGGAACAAGGATCCTTGAGAGTGATTACGCCGGCGAGTCCACGGCCTTTGCCGGCTTGGAGATGGCGACAGAGTAGCAGCAGTGAGGAGAAGCGTGGTGTGGACAGCGGCCCTCCGAATTTGATTGTGGGTGCTTCTGCGCAGAGGTTCCCTCCCCACAAGGATCAGCTCGAGCTTTTCCGCTCTGGGCCATGCCTGAACCACAAATGTTTGATGTGCCCAGGGCGCCCATCCACCTCCTCCGCGCCGACACAGGCCGGATTCATCCTGCTGCTGCAAATATCGTGCCAGAGAGCACCGATCAGCGCTAACTACCCATGCCATTTCATCCGATCGCCCGCCGTGGGCAATGCTTTTTTGGTATGTGGTGGGCGTCCAGCGTTCAGTTTATTGTCAGCATTGTTATGTACACCATATAATACACATGCTCTTCTGACTGCGCATCGGCACGACCCGGAGAGCCACAGCATCGTGGTTGGATTGGTGTGACCCAGCCTGCTTTCAGTTTTGTTATCAAGTGTTGGCACCACTTGTCCAAAGCGGCAAAAGCACCTGCGAACCATCGCGGGGGTTTCCTGCACCTCGATATGCACCCCGCCGACGCGTCTGATTGGCCCGTCTCGACCCATCATGGACGTGGCTGGGGAGGCACGTGGACCCAGCCGGCCCCAGCCTCCCGCTTCTGCTTGCTGGCGAGCTGAACGCTGGCCCGCCTCCGCCGCCGCCTCCGCCGCTCTGCCGCTGACGCGCGCCTGCGGCTCACTCTGCCGTATAGATCAATTGTACCTTCGAGATATTCCGGAGCTGGGTAAGCTCCATTTGACGACTACTCAGCCCACACTCGGGTTCTTCGTCCCGCCAGCCCGTCAGTGTCTCGCCTAGTATCACAGGACCCCGGTCCATCGGCGTTTGGCAGACGATGGAGCAGCAGCAGCAGCAAGTCCGCCCTCAGATGGCGAGCCCCGTGGGGGGCGCCGAGGCTTATTACACCTCCGCCTCGCCTGTCCCCGTCCCCGGCGCCACCGTCCTCCCGCCTTCCGGAACCCTGCCGTTCCACGATGGCCCTCCGCCCAGCGCCGGCGTCAATGGTGGCGGTCTCACTCAGTTCCAGCATCAGCCGCCCAACGACAGCAATGGTGGCCGTCACGAGTTCCAGCAGCAACAGCAGCCCAACGGCAACAGTGGTGGCCACCCCCAGTACCAGCAGGAGCAGAAGCCGCCCAAATTCGACCCCCCGCCGCTGGCGCCCGTGTCGCCCAGCCCCATACAACAGCACCAGCACGGCTCTTTGACGCAGTCGCCGAGGCCCATGGCAACTGCCGCCGTCGCCGCAACAGTAACCACCGATAACCTCAGGGGAGCGCGCTCGACGGCCGAGTCCGCTCTTCGCGAGCTCATGGCCCTGCAGCGGCGCCGGTGCCATGGCGCCGACGCCGATGGCGCTGACATCGGCGCCCGCATCAGGCTGCAGTCAGGCATCCTCGTCGGCGAGCTGTACCAGCTAAGGAGACGCGTCGCCGACCTGGCCAAGGCGGCCGAGGAGCACCGGTGGAGGAGGTGGCTGATTGGCGGCG
This sequence comes from Magnaporthiopsis incrustans, assembly GCA_003049425.1. NCBI lineage: Eukaryota > Fungi > Ascomycota > Sordariomycetes > Magnaporthales > Magnaporthaceae > Magnaporthiopsis > Magnaporthiopsis incrustans. Next base: position 25,414 of record PYSR01000194.1, read on the forward strand.
TCGTGTACGTTTCCCTTTCCCTGCTGCTCCTTTTCTGTTCACACACTACCTACCTATCTACCCGCCTCGCTCATTCATCCTCCTAGCATCTAGGTCAGGTGTCTTGATCGTCAGCTGACTCCCAACGTAAAACACAGCGGAACCATCATCCCGATGGTCAGAACCCTCTTCCGCCGCCCGGCGACCTCCAAGGAGACGACCAACAGTACCGAGTACGCCTTCTTCCGGAGCAAGTCGCTGCTCGGCCGTATCATGGACTCGGTAAAGGGCATGGGCGGCCTGGCCTCCATCACCTTCTTCGTCTTCTCGGTGCTCTACGTCTTTCAGAACGAGGTCTCCCTCCGCGTCGCAAAAACCCTCGGCAAGCGGCTCCGCCGCCTGTCTCACAAGGTCGAGGACGCCCACCAGCTGGACGACAAGGACATCGCACTGCTGTCTGGCTGGCGGTGGAGGATTTTGGACGTAAGCAGCAAGTGAGGTGCTTGGTTTATTTTTGATGGCTTGTTTCATGTTCCGGCATCCAGCATAACGGCCTCCCCATCCCGGCCCTGGATACCCTTTTCGTTGCTAGTATAGTCGTCTCGAGCCGGCCGGGTACTTCCTCCCTCCTTGGCTTCACTGCGTCCAGCGTTACGCGCCACTGCCTTCCATACCCTTTCTAAATTTTCTTCAGCGGCCTATCAACCGGCCCTCTCGTTGCTGCCCCTCCGCTGCTGGCGGTGATGCTCCACGCGTGCAAGGAAACGTTGATCGAAACAACGGCCACGCATCTCTTTGCCAGCGGGAAGGCATGGACAATGTCGACGCATAAGGAGCGTCACCGGATTCTTTTCCCATTTGATGAGCACACATGAATAGACTTTTAATACAGCATCAATCTCTTTACGACCACTGCTATGATTCCCTTTGAGCCGATGGATTTTGCACAGATTGTCCAACTTCGAAACGTGTTGCGCAGCTGCTCGTAAAGAAGTTAGCGTTTCCTCGTATCTCCCCAACCGCCTGGTTTTCTCTGCTTAAATACGAGGGCAGTATGAGGTCAGCTGGCGCGATCTGTTTCTAATATACATAAAACCAACTTCGCATTTAAAAGTGTGCTTTTTCATGGGAAGGAAAAACGAAGTTAGATATTTCCCCTCCTTGGAGCTGTTGGAAAAGAATCCTTGGCTTGACAAATGGGTCGGTGTTGCTTGATACAAAGCTGTGATCGAGCCATGCAATATCTAGTAGGACTGGCTACCAATGGTCTCCTTTGATGATGTGTGCGGCCATTTGTGCGGCTGCGAGGGGCCACAGTGAGACGTATTGGCCCTCCGACGAGCATGAGCGGAACATGACCAGTTCTAAACGACTATCGCAGCCGCGACGACCCCAGCCCGTAATCCGGGTTCTTGTAGAAAGACAGTTCATGCTATATTTCGCGGCCAGTGGTACATACGATAAGACGGGATCTGGGATCGGTGTTTGATACGTTGCCGGCAAAAGGGGGCACAGAGGAAAATATTTGAACGGACAGTCGGATATTCCCAGCTGCGGACACACGAGTCCAAGGCTAGTTTGGTACCAGGCACGAATAAATCCGTCCACCAGTGTAGCGGAAATGGCTTGATGCGGTTGCAGACGCCATCTGTTCCAGGCGAGAAGCCCTCCGTAGGTTGGAGCGGCTCGCTTGACTGGACCATCGTCCCAGAGGCGGGTCGTAGCTGGGCTTTGCGGCCATCCGCGAGGCCAGGACACCAATCACTGTCGTGCTGGCCTTGGATGCCACGCGTGTGGTCGCTAGCGCTTGAAGAGGCGCTAGAGCCGCCAAGCGCCGGAGGATCTCCGTCCTGGGCCGAGGGAGTTTGAGACGTTGACTGCACACGTCCACTACCAGCAAGCACGCCGGCCCAGGATAGGAGCAGAGAAGGATGCGGCGCACCGAGACTGGTGCGCCATGGAGCTGGTAGTGGCTCGATGGGTACACCTTTCGGCAATCAGTACTGGCATCAAGGCGCGACCTTGTTGATGACAGATGGGAATGATATGTGGAATACTAGCTGACACGGGGAAAGCCTCTGAGAGGGCTTAATCATTGGTAAGAGCTGGGGGTGTTTGCATTGGTACGTCCTATGTCGGTGGAAGTGGAGATGGGGACAGGGATCGACCAGGACCGAGACCTGGGCCCGAGGTGATTCCAACCAATTGGGTGGACAGGACAGCCACGTTCTCCTGTCGGGCGTCTCGGGGGGCGCAGAGTCTCTCCCCTTGCTGCCGAGTCGGGCCAATCGGGCGCCACTTTCCGCAATCAGCTGGCCGAAAACGACCATGTGTTTTGCCCCGATCGGTGCAGGATAGGCGGGGAGTGGGAGAAAAAGAGAAGGCAATGCATCGCGAGGCACTGTCGTGCGAAACAAACACCTGACCCAGCTGCGTGAGGATGTCCTGGTACGGCAGCGGGGAAGCGCGGCGCTGACATTGCGAGCGTGGTGCAAGCGAGTGGAGTATTCGCAGGTAGTGAACAAAGGAGCTGAAGGGACCGAGCCACGTGGGGATGGTCGAGGTCTTGATCGTCTCGTACGGTACGGGTTTGGTAGGTATGGATAGCCCAGTCTAAAATGCTGGAGTCGAAGTGGGACGGGACCGTGAGGGATGGCACCGGACATTAGACAGCAACGAAAAAGAGATGTGAGCATAGACGTGGAGGGCGAACAGAATATAATCCTGCAAGGAATCCGACGATTCCTGGTGTTGGGTAGAGTGACTAGAAAACGCACAAGACCACGACACACCTTTCTCCCCATTCGCCTATCTGCGCATCGACCTAGATAGAGACAGTCCTCTAAGATTCTAAAGGCTAAGCGCTGCTCGCTCCCACGTCAACGCCACGGTTCCAGCCAAGTCCATCATGTCCATCGTATCCAGTCCGGCTTCGGAGCTGGCTATCTGGAGAGTGGCTGTGAGGTTACCGGCCGCCCTCACAGCTCCTTACCCGACGACCAGGACACTTAAAACGTTACAGATCACACTTGTTACACTGAGCCTGGCAATCTGGTGGGAAGTTTCGACCGCAGCTAACATGGCTATGATGTCCCTGTTGGCTGGGCTGGCCCCTTTGGCCAGGCTCTCCCTCAAGACAAGCACCAGAGCCCTCTGCTCGTGGACAACCGTGTGTCGGCGACGGCCGCAGTGCAGAGGCCACCCCGAGGCTCGACCAACTTGGAACAAACGCTTGTCGTTCGAGATTGGCACGGCGATACTGAGTCCGGCTGGGAATGCCGTGTTTCTGCTGCTGTTTTGGCCAGGCTGGTGGTTCCTGGCAGGATTCTAGTGCTTGGTATGGTCGCTAAGCCGCTAAGGCGGACCCGGCGGAGGTCTGGGATCGAGATTCCTTCTAGTATAGCCGGCCTCTAGAGACATGGGCAGTGCTCCCTCCACAGTTCGGTTATGCAACGCTGGGGCACCCATGGAAGGCGGATGGTAGGAGGCTGGAATCCTACGTGCGAGGGAGGCATCGGGACTGGAGAAACTGGAGTCTGTATTAATCTAGGAGTTAAGCGGGGGACATGATCCAAGAACAGATTCTGGGTATATGTATGAAGCCTTACGACAGTGATATGAGAGTTATAAGTGTTGAGCCACGGCCAAGACACACCTCAAGTCGCGAAGCCGGATGAAGCTTTTCGTTGCTTGAGCTGGTGGTGCTTGACTTGTAAGACGTGGTCTCGACACCAACCGGTTGTGTACATCGGAAGACGGGCGATGACGAGGTCAGCGCGAGTAAAAGAAGGTGTTGCCGCCTTGATCGCGGCTAACCTCCTTGCTGTAGTCCTTGTCGGGCTCGTACTCCTGCCAGATGCTGGCCGGGTAGATGTGCTTGTTTCGCTCATACCAGCGCCGATCAACAACCTTGGTCATGTTGGGATCGTCCTGGGCGCCCTCGAGCGCCTGAATCTGTGCTGCTCGCTCTTGCTCTCCGGCTCGATGAAGCAAGCCCGCTGGAGCTCCAGCCTCAGTTCCTCCCTCCTCTTTCTTTGGTGGCGCCTCAACGCTGTAGTTGAAGAGCGGGCGGTTGCCCGGCCCCAGCGTCTTATTTATGATAAAGAAGTAAAATTCGTAGTGCTGTAGGAGAATGTGTTAGTTTCTCTACTGAGTACGCGGGAGGAGGATGGAAAGGACAAGGCAAAGGAAGGAGGAAGGGGAAGAAGGCGGGGAAAAAGCAGAAAAAAAAGCAGAAAAAAAAAGCAGGAAAAGTAGCAGGAAAAAAAATAAGTAAAAAATAAAATAGGGAAGAAAGTAAAAATTTAAACAGGTAAAAAGGGGGTAAAAAATAGGAAAGGAGTAGGAAAAGAAGTGGGAAAAGCATTAGGAAGATTAATAAGAGGTCTGCTACTAACATGGGGAATGATAATGGTCCCTCGCACCAGCATCAGGTCGTCCACACCGACTCTGGCCCAGTCCCGCCTCGCGTTTATGATCCTCTCGCCGCCGACGCCCAGCTTGGCGCCGACCTTGCGGCTCTTGTCGAGGAAGACCCAGACGAAGTCGGACTTCTTGACGGTGACGGTGCCGCCGGGCAGGTTGGTGCCGTCGTAGAAGACAAAGGGGATGGCGATCTCGGTAGCCTTGACGGCGGCCTGCAGGGCGAGGAACTCCTTGCGCAGTGCCTCGCGCTCGGCAGCCTCGCGGCGCAGCGCCGCCTTGGTCAGGGCGCGCGGGATCACGCCCACCGACGCGTTGGGCGCCAGCTTGCCCTTGCCCTTGCCCTTGCCCTTGCCCGGCGGCCTCCTGGCCTCGCCGGCGCTCGTGTCATCCTTGCCGCTGCTCTCGGCGGCTCCGGACGCGTCCTCGGGCCCGGCCGCCTCGTTCCCGTCGTCGGGCGAGGCCTCGCCCTCGCCCTTGGGCTGCGGCTTTGCGGGGGCTTTTTTCAGGAGGCGCAGCGGAGGCGCGGCATCGTCGTCCTCATCCTCGTCGCCGTCGGCGGAGAACGAAAGCTTGTTGGTGGCCTTGGCACGCTTGGTCGTCTTCTTCTTCTTGAGCTGGCGCTCAGCCTCGCTGCCCTCGCTGCCGGTGGCGGGCGTGTCGGTCCGAGAGCGATCTGGGGTCTGGGCGGCGGCGGCGGCGGCGGCCTGCTTCTTCTTCTCGCGGACCTCGCGCTCCTGCTGCTCGAGGACCTCGGCGCGGCGCTTGCGGAAGTCGGAGAGCGCGACGAGACCGACGGTGGTGGTGGTGAGGCGCTCGTGTGTTGTCTGGTTCCCCGTGGTGAATCTGGACGGCGGCGGGTTCGACATGGCGAGGCGATCGTCGCGGCCGTGCTCCAGCGCTGCGACTGAAGCTATTCCGAGTGCTTTTGCGTCTCGAGCGTCTCCGGCGGCAGGTTTGAGAGGTCTCGTCTCTCGGCGTCGGGTGGTCGTGGGGCTCGTTAGGACGGTGTCGCGGTGCCCTCTCCATCGGAACGCGGCCATGGAATTTTGTCGATTGGTGGATTACGTAACCAGCCATGTCCCGCGAGATCCCTGTGCTTTGGAGCTGCTCCATGCTCCACTCACCGCTTATGCAGGGATGCTCGCTTCAATATTAACAGGGCCTGCAAGCCATTCAACACGGCGATCATTTCTCCTTGTACTTTGCAGAACTGTTTTAAAAAGTCCACAGCCTGTCTGTTACAATCCATCCGGCCGCTATCTGTACAGGTATTAAGGGTAGTAAAGGTTAGTAGGTGGGCCGCCAGGGTGTGACAAGGTGCGAGTGTGAGTTTCGGTGGGAGCCAGCTTACCGGCAAAACGGGATATAAATAGGGTCATTGTGTCACGGTGCGATCCCTTATATATATGGACCTAGCACGTTGTAGTCCTCGATACGACAACATTCCCTTTTGCTTTGATGTAATAGGCACAACCAAACCTTGTCCCGTGATACATTGTTTCTCAAGAGAAGCCACAAGAGCTAGGAGTTGCACAAGCACCTAGAGGCGGACTCATGGGCTACAAAAGGATCAGCGGCCAAGGTGCTAGGCTCACTGGGAGTGCGGGAGAAGAGAGTCCGTTCCAAGCGTCACTTTGCATCCATGTCAGGCTGTGTCAGCGCATGGGGATCAGGCAGAGAATAAACCATTAGCTAAGAGGAAGCAGTGATGCAATGTTGAATGCATCGCGGTAAGGGTTGAAAACGAGTCAACAAAACGCAAGAGGGAAGAGAAAGATAGCAAAGTCGCAAACGAGACGTAGTATACTCCATCCTTTTCATAGGTCACCCTGAACCACGTCCATCCCACCCATCGCATTATCCGTAAAACAATGAAAGAGATAAAATCAACGAACCAAGATCTGAAAGAATTCCAACGCAGAATGCATAAGGGTGAAACAGGAAGAAAGAATAAGGGAAAGGGGCAATTTCTTTCCCTGCACGTTTCCGCTTCATGCCAGCAAAGAAAGGAGTGAGCAGTAGCTAGATGCCATGGTAACTTCTGCTTCCTCTCCTAATTCCTCTTGGCCGCCCTCTGCATCCGTCTTTGTCTGGATCTCTACCGCTAGGAAAACGCGGCAACAAGCTACTGCGTGCCACCCTGGTTGCCGCCATGAAGGTCAGGGAGGGAGGGGAAGTCGAATCCCATGATGGAGTCCAGGGAGAAGTCCAAGTTCTAGTCGGCTCCCGGGCCGAAAGATCCCTGGTCACCGCTCAAGCCCGAGAAGGCCTGGTCAGCTACCCCAGAGACCTGGGGGAAATAGCTCTGGTTGCCCGCCGCCAGGCCAAACAAGCCCTGATCATCGCCCAGGCCGGAAAAGGCCTCCTGGTCGACCCCAGAGGCAAGGCCAAGGTAGCTCCCGTACTCGAGGGCGTCGCCCGCGGAAGAGATGAGACCCCCAGTCAAGGCCGACGTTCCGTACGCGCCGCCGCCGCTCGAGGTCGAGGTGGGCAGACCGGCCAGGAAATCGTACCCGCTGCCTAGGATCCCCGCGCCGATGGCGTCGCTGCCGAAGCCCATGTCGAACGGGCCGGTGGAGCTGCCGGCCGCGGCCGTCGTGGCAGCAGGAATGCTGCCGATCACTTCCAGGAGGGTGCCGCTGCCGGCCACGGGGAACGCGAACGGCAGGGGGTTCTGTTGCGATATCTGTGGTCATGGTTCTCCTCTTTCTAGGAGAGAGCTGGAAGCCGGAGGCCGGGAGGGCAGGCCTGTAGAGAATATCTTTGCAGGTGCCCTACTCCCTTGTCCATGCGATAAAGGTTGGGGTATCCTGCCCCTTCCACCTCCTACCAGCCGTGACAGCTTCACCGCCAAATAACGATATGACGCCGAAACAACCGCTGTTCTAGCCCGTTTATCGTCCCACGCGAGCGACACCTTCCTTTGGGTCGCTTTAGCTGTCGAGCATTTGAAACAAATTGAAAGGTTGGGTAGTGGAAATATTAGAGTTAGACAGGAGCGAACGCAGCCGTGGTATGTATTACAGTTTGCGCCCAAGGCCCAGGGCCAGGCTCGTTACACTACCGATAGGGTGCGGGGTCGAAGTCAGATCGGAGATAGGCGTTACTTTTACCGGTTGATGGTCTTCATCTCGGGCGGCGCGTGACGGACCAACTGGTCAAGTCGAGTCGCGAGCTGTGCGTATTCGAGGCGCTTGTTCCGTAGGTGAGTGTTGTCGTCTAGCGAGAGAACTAGGGAAAAGTCGACCATCCTGCCGGCTGCAGTGCCTGCTGTCGTTGGATGACCGGGGAGATGTGAGAGAAGCCGGGGAACAACAGTCCCAAGACCGAGGCACGTCCATGGAGAGGTGACCCTGGCTCATATTGGGCATTAATATTATCTGCTGTCATTGTTGGCTAAGGCGGCGAAGATCTGGGCGCGGAGCGGGGATTTGATTAGGCGCTATCTCTCAGGCCGATGAGGTGTCGCCTGGCACGTGCGATCTCTTTCTAGCACTTTGGGCATCGATATCAATGCCTAGCCATACCGTAAGGATTTTGAAAGTGCCCATCCTGGCTGCCCTTTCCCTATCTCTACCGCAAACCTTCATTTCCCATCTCATACCGCAAACCACCATTTCCTAGAGCGATATGGACTCGACTTACGAGGTGCTGACGCTGCCGGCGCTCGGTCAGGACGTGCAGCTCGGGATGCTGTACGACGTCCGCACGGGGCAGTTCTTCGGAGGCTTGTCACCATGGGACAACGATGTTGTCAACGCAAAGCAGACGCTCGATGACCACGTGGTGCAGAACGCAGAGTTTACGTACTCTTACTCCCTCGACGAGGCGCGCAACCATGTGGCCCTCGATATCGAGGGGGCACTTAGTCTAGATCTCGGCATCATAAGGCTACGGGCTCGGCCAAGTGCCTGAATCATAGGACGTCGAGCATGTCCGAGGCAGGCGCGCAGGTCTCCGCCACCACCGTTCGTCGTACGCGCCGTATCCCGCAGGAGATATTGTCGTCAATGAAGTACGAGCGAAACCTTGCGGACTCTCGCTTCACGCACTTCGTCGCAGAAGTGGTTGAGGGAGGCAACGCTACGCTCAGTTTCGTCAAGTCCTGTTCCTCGTCTGAGGATGCTGAGAAGGCACTGGGCACGCTAAAGACAAAAATTTGGAAACTCCCAGTCGACGGGGAGGCCCTCGGCGAATACTCGAAAGAGACCAAATCATTCTTCGAGACTTTTCATATCTCTTACAGTGGCGCAATGACCGAGAACGTCTCCACCATCGAGGACGCTCGGCGCGTGGCTCGCGAGATGCCGACAAAGCTAGGGCAACAGCTGAACACTCTCTATTACAAGCTCCTGCCGATGTCAATACTTGACAGCAACGCGAGTCGCGCCATCCGCAACATCGATGCGAACCTCGTCACAATGGCTGCCGCTGCGCTCAAGGCTGGGAACACGGCACGACTCGAGCTGAGGGACCTGCCAGCGCAGAACGTGTTCCAGCACTCGTTCGCTGGGATCAGGGAGCAGATCCTCAACGTCGAGAGAGCGTTCGCCACAGCCGAAACAGAATTTATACAAGCCGCACGCCGCCTGCTGCCGGAGTTGCGAGATGGCAACACCAACTACAGCACCAAAGCCTCCGAGCTTCAAGAAGTTGTCGCTCTGTTCCAGCTGCGCATCCGGATCGCGGAAGAGTTTATCAAGAAGAAGCGCATTGAGGCACACATCCTTAATGGAACGGCCGCTTCGCTGCTGGCTGAAGGCTTTGAGAACTATCTTGGCGGACGGACGGAGAGATCACTGGCCGACACTGAAAACCCGAGGCCGCTGCTGTCGTTCGGCGGCGACGCAATCAACCGCCCCCAACATCCTCTCCAAAGGAAGATTGAACTGTCCAGGGTCGATGCTACTAGCCATGACGATTCAGGCGACAGCGACGACGACGACGACAAAGGACATCGAGTGGTTCGAAAACCAGCAAACAATCATCAACGCGACAGAGGCCTGCGCAGCACTGCGCCAGCAGCGTTCGCTAGCGCCCTCATCCGTCACCTTCGGGGTGGGGGCAGTCGACAAGGCGCGTCGTCCCGGAAGGCCAAAGCACACCAAGACCAGCGTCGGAGACATCGTGCTTGACTAGAAGGAAACTCCTCATTGTCACCGGCATGCTCCCCAAAACCCTAACGCCTCCGACGCTGACGATTAAGGATCAATCTATTACTGCTGCATGGCTTCGGGAGCGCGGTGAACTCGAAGAGCTGGCCATCCCGACAGTTGGTTTCATTGTTCGCTATTGCCCTCGAGCTAACGCCGCTAAAGGTGGCGCCTTTCCTTGCGCAGCGGAGAACGAGGCTCCCGTCGAAATCCGCCTTGAATCCTCGGAAACAACTGTGGCGATCGAGAAGACCCCCGACGGAGCCCCGTTGCTCGATGACTGCGGCTATGAAGCCGTGGTAAGCGTCGAAACCATCGTGGGGAGGTCGCATTGGGGCAAGGCTGTCATAGCCCGCACTCGGAAGCAGCCTTCGGTTGCTTCCAAGATGATTAAGTTCTACCAAGGCCGCCGTGAAGAGCTCTCGCGTACGACACAGGGCAAACCGTGGGAGCTGTACGAGAGCGGCGGCAAGAGTGCCCTCTTTTTGAGTCTGACAAACGGGACAGAGCGGGTATGCTCCGATGGGCGCTTCAATGGCGAACTAGCCGTTCACATCGTTGATGTTGCCGCAGAACTTGAGCCGAGCATCCCCGCCGCACCACTTCGAGATAGAGTCAACACCATCGTGGTCGTGTTTGCGGGCAGCAGTGGCCATGGCAAGAGCACCGAAATCAACGCCTTCGTCTCGTACCTGTTCGGCGGCGAGCCTGACGATGACGCACGCATCATGATTGTCGACGACCGCGGTGCCAACCAAGCCCAGTCAGTGACGCAACATGTCACCTGCTACCGCATCCGGCCTCTCTCACCCCTTTTTGAGGGCAAAACGTTGCTCATTGTCGACACGCCCGGCTACGGCGACGCCAGAGGCTTCGAGCGTGACGCCTTCGTCACTCCGGCGATGTCCGAGTTCTTTAAGACCATCGAACATGTCAATACCATTATCTTCACGTGCCGCGCGGACGAGGCTCGTACCACCTTCCTCAGCCCTGTCTCGACGTATGTCTTCTCGCTCTTTGCCAAGGACGTCCAGGGCTGTCTGCGTACCATCTACACCTTCAGCGATGCTGGAGCCCCGCTTGCCCGCGGAGCCCTCAGGGAACTTCGATGGCCTGTGGATAACGGCGAGGTGGAGGTGAACAACGCTGCGTTCGCGATCGACATAGACGCCAAAAACGAACAGAAGGTCCGCGATCGGTGGCTCACGTCCGTCGGGGGCCAGTACCAGGTGATGCGGATGCTGCTGCAAAGGCCCCCTGTGCCAACCGCCGCGAGTGCTTTTGTGACGAAGAACCGCCTCGAGCTCGAACAGAGGTGTGAACTTGTCGAGAGGAAGATCCTTCGCACGGCCAACGATGCCCAGAGCCTCATCGCGAAACTGGGCGCCCTCGCCAACGCCGTTGGAGCCGCCCCAGGCGATAAGATAATGGTCGAGGAGGACAAGGCAGTCAAGAAACTGCTACCACCTGGCCAGGCGACGACACTTTGCCTCCCTTACAATCGGACGTGCCACGAAATCTGCGCAATTAGCGACAATTCCGAAAAGGCTCATTGCTTTGCGATGAGATCCGGCTCATGTACTGTTTGCAGGGGACGCTGCCACTGGACCGACCACAAAAATGCCACGTTTGTCATCAAAGTTGAAAAGCACTCGGAGTGGGTGGTGCCGGAGGACCTGGTCAAACGCTGGAATAACAATAACAACACGCTTGAGGGAGCTCTCCTCGATGCCATGGACACCTATCTCCGGTTACAAGAAGAGCTGCGCAGCGACATCCTCTACCTGGCTGAGCTTACCGCGAAGCTGATGAACGAAGCGCTTCTCCACAACCCGACGGCACTCCTCAAATATATCGAGACGCTGATCAGGAGTGCCCGGGCACGCGGCGCCCCTCCTGAGCAAATACAGCAAATGACCACGGCCAAGAAGACGCTGCTTCTGCTGCGGGAAGTCAAGGAGCGAGGCGCCGAGGCGTCGCGCGACTCGCAGGTCCTACTCCACATCCTCGGCACCGTGCAGCGCGAGATGAAGCGCCGGATGCAGCTTCAGCCGCATGAGCGTGCCCGGGCGGAAGAGAAGCCATGCAGCCTGTACAACGAGCTCCGCGAGAAGCTGCCTACTGAGGTTCAGAGTAAAGCTCCACAACCACTCAAGACGCCGGGTTACATTTCCCAAATTTCGCCAGGCGCTCGCTACCCTGAGAATCTCAAGGCCGTGGTAAAGTTAGTTCAAGAGGTGCTGAGAGATGGCGGTGTGGTGGCTGCGCTTGAGACGTCCAATGGACCTATGTAACTAGCGGCATTTTGATGTTTCCCCCTATCCCCCCTATTTCTCTCTTTCCTTCCCTATCAAATTTCTTCCTATTCCACTTCTCATCATTAAATTCAGCTATTCATGGTACCTATGTATCGAGGGGTGCTTTTCGGCGAGGGTTTTGGCCTGGATGGCGACGACTTGTTCGAGCAGCGCGACGGCTTCCTTGGTTTGCCCGTTGGCTTCGTAAGCTCCTACGAGCACGTGTTGCGACGCGAGCCGCGATGGGTGGTCTTCGGCGAAATGACCGTCTCTCCATTGCCGGGCCTTCGCCGAATGCTTCACGGCTTCTTTAGATCGTTCATCCACACGCAAACGCTCTCCAAGAAAACATCCTGCCTTGCGGGCCCCACTATATTGTCGAGCCGATAAGAGCGGGGCCACGTTCCAGGGCCTGTCAGCCATGACAGCGCCAGCTGTTAGGCGCCAAAGCCAGCAAAGTCCAACAAGCAGGGAACATAACAGGATTCCGAGTGACGGCAGCAACAATCAACTTTAAGCTTCGACTACACCTCGATGCTGCACGGGACCGCTTCCGGCGGCATTTTGCCCAGTTGACAGCGGAAAGGGCGTGCTCCCTTGCAAAATTTGCAGCCGGTAACCATCGCAGCTTGCCGACATCCAGCAAGAGGTCGGAGTCCCGGCCTGCCGAGACAAATTTGGGGGCTATCGTCCGTGGCAGGCGCAGACAATGGGCGAGCCTTTTGCCCACTAACAAGGTTTATATCAAGCACGCCCTCCTCACATTTTTCGCTGGTTCGAGGACGCAAACGTGTAGAGGAGAGAAAAAATGACCAGGATTTGTGGCGTCCGAGGGGCCATGTTCAGAACCTGAGAAAGCAAGGATGCGAGAAGTTGGCCGCGCACAACGGAGCGAAGCCAGACGGGGACGGCGCGGGAGAGGAGGACGAAGGCCGGCGGGCGAAGCGATCCGTGCGAGATGCTTTTTTTCCCCCTCCTGTTCGTTCTTTGCACCGGCCAGTCGTTGTTTTGGGAACCTACCGGCCGGCAATCCAGGGGGCTTGCAGAGCTAAGGTGTGCCCCGCCGTCAGTCTGTATGATCACCCCTACGGTGCGCGACCGAGAGGAAAGGTGCCTCGTGAGATCCGCTGGGAGCCGCCGAAACCGAGGGTCGAGGGTTGGGTGGAGGGCACTGTGTCGCTGCTACTTTAGGTGAAATCACGTGCGTATGCCCGACCGCTGGAGGTACGCTAGGTTTTCTTTCAACTCGAGCTTAGTGCCCTAGCCATTGTTTCCGGATGCTACGGTAGAACGGCGGAAACGATCGTGTCTGTAGATTCGCTTTTTTGCAGGCTGTCACCACCCCCATGCATAATACGCCCTGCGCTTCATTGATGTCTTCCCAAGATTCGCCGACGTTCCCTCCAGGGCAGTGCCTACGCCACACAGTCCAAGCAAGCCATGCGCGACGACCCATTCAAAACGTTCTGCGGAACAAAATTTTTCGCAGCCCCGGAAATGCTCAACGGCCACCATAACACACGTTTGAAGCAGGGCTACCGGATGTCGGCGGACATCCGGGTCCAGGTGGTGTGTAATCGCCGACGCCACTAACTGCTTTTTCGCGCTATTCGGCTGTGCCCTCGTACAAGTCGTCGTCCAGCAGCCGACCGTTGTCGGCCAACCAATATGTGGAATAGGGATGTCCGACATAAGGAGCTGGCTCCGTGAACTATCCTGTTAGCTAGTCTCTATCCTCTACTTCCTCCTCAGCAAGGGAGGGGAGGAAGTGTGGATGGCCACGACGCTTGAAGAATATGTTGCCAGCTGGAGCTTAAGGTGCTGGCTGTGGCTAGGGGGTCGCAGGTACTGTGTATCAGCCGCATATACCGGCAAAGGGTTGGGCTAGGCTCCATGGCGGCGGAAAGTTATCATCCTCCACGACGGAGCGTGCGAGGGAGCGGCTCGGGGAGTCGATTCTTCTCCAATCCCACCCCGCGCGGCAACGGAAAATCCTACGAGCAGAGCACCGACAACCCAAACGATAGGCAAGCCCCCTGGGTTCTCAGTCAGGAGGGGTGACGGAAGAGCTTATGGCCTCAATCCGTGTCAGGAACCATTGTTTCGATGCTCGGTCTGAAGAATTCTCTACCTTGCTAGCACCATGCGCCTTTAGCTCACTCGAGCCGAGGGCCATTTCGCCTTCATCCTCGTGTGTCGATGCGAAGGCAGCGAGGGGCTCAGCGGAGGGTGGCCGAAAGACAAGCAAGAAACCTGAATGCTTTCCCCTATACCCAGCGACTTTATGTCCCTGTGCGTTTGATACGCGTGCCTAACGGGTGGCGGAGGTTTAGCAACGGCATCATGGGCACCGTAGATATTGCTTAAAGCGGTATTGGCCATGGTGTACTGGCTGGCACTGCCCCGATCAACCGGCACACCACCAGTATGATCGGCAGCCCTCGGGTTGGCTGTAGCCTCGTTGGCTGCCTTATTGCCTCGCTGGAAGCGCCGCTCCGGATACTTGGCCTTCCAAGCCTCCCCGAGCTCAAGGTGCAGGAGCCAGCAGTTGTCGTCGCCCCCCTTGTGATGCTTGCCGCACCTATCGTGGTGGGGAGCACGCGAAACGATAGTGCAACCCTTCTTGTTGCAGGGCTTCGGCTCCTCCCTCATCCCCTGAGGTCCCCCAGCTTCTTGTTGGTGTTGGCCATGGCCCTCGACTCCGAGGCCTTCATGACCGCCGTGTTCTCGAGCACTCTCGAGATGAAGTTAGCGGGAGTGCGGCCCTCGGCCTCACAACTCCCCAAAGCTATAGCCACTATGGAGGGCCCCGACTTCCGACGCAAGAGCGAGGATGAGCTCAAGGAGCTAGCGCCCAACCTGCAGGTGCTCGCGCGCTCCAGCCCCGAGGACAAGAGGATTCTGGTTCGGACTCTGAAAGAGCTAGGCGAGACGGTAGCTGTGACTGGAGACGCCACCAACGGCGCACCCTCCCTGAAGATGGCCGACATCGGCTTTGCCATGGGTATCGCCGGTGCTGAGGTTGCCAAGGAGGCCGCGGCCATTATTCTGATGAACGACAATTTTGCCAGTATCGTGAAGGGTATGATGTGGGGACGGGCCGTGAACGATTCGGTCAAGAAGTTCCTCCAGGTAAGCCTCCCCCTTGGCCCCCGCGCCGACCCGGATCCTGACAAGAACCGGACCCACGTACCCGCTGGCTTGTGTATGCTGACTTTCTGCTTCGTAGTTTCAACTCACGGTCAACATCACCGCTGTGGCCCTCACTTTCGTCTCGTCCGTTGCCAACGGTACTGAGGAGTCGGTCCTCAACGCCGTGCAGCTCCTGTGGGGTGGGTAGCTGTGCTGTGCTAGCGATGTCCTTTCTTTTCCTTCCCTTAGTTATATTGATATCTGTTGGTAGGAGTCTGTACTCCTATTTGACGGCTCGGAGAGCTTCAAAAGTGATGAACAACGATCTCTGTGATCTAGGGAAAAGTCCTATTATTGTGCATAAGGGGGAAAGAATCTATCTGCCTAGAGTAGAGCTCTAGATGGCCCTTTGTAGGCGCGGGGGGATCGCCCAAAGGGCGGTCCTCCGCTCCACACGTGACTAGTCACGTGAGGCCCGGGAGGGCCCTTGGCTCTCTCCGTGAGGAACCCCCTTTTACTGATCGCACGCGCACACAAGTGCTGTTGCAACAATATCTAATAATATATCTTCTAAACATAAGCTTAAGCGATGCTAACGGCGAGAATTGGAAAAAGCACGACGGGTTTATACGATCCACGCTCGGTCGCTCATATTACGACGAAGGACGGTGGTAGGGAGGCCGAAAGGCTGTTTGTGTAGGCGATGGAGACTCGCGAGACCAAACTCGGGCCCGCCTATCCTGTAAGAAATATCAAAGTTCAATAATATTGAAACAAAAGACGAACGGCCGGCCACCAGCGAGTGATTTACACAAACTCTCTAGCCTTCGACCACTCAAATCCTGTGAGTCTCCCGGCTGTAAAGCTAGTGAGTAACTTGCTTTAACCACATGTCAATTGCGCCAAGTATTAAGAGCTCACCTCTCTTCGCTTTCAACCTGCCCCAGAGCACGACGATGGCAAGAGTCACAACGCTAAGGGGGATCATGACCGCCCACCAAATCCAAAAGTGCCGCCCGGTCATCTCTGATACCGAGGAAGCTTGCCAGTCAAAGACGGGCATGGCGAAGAAGCTCTATTCGCGAGTTGGGTGTGTGTTAGAGTTGTCAGCACAGCGAAGCTGGCAATGTAGATTGAGAGAACTTACCGAAACAAACGTGGCGGGCAAGTATACCGTCCCGAGCAAGGCCAGGAGCTTCATCGTTGAGTTGTCATCCTGGGTTGCCTTGCGAAATGCCTGCGTTTGCCCTAGTCAGTGCCAAACACTCTAAATCCCTTTTGAATGCTCTAAGTATCATACCGCATCTTGCCACGCAGAAAGTCGGTTGCTAATCACCTGCCCAAACCCCTCCGCAGATATGCACGAGGCGATCGCCAGGTTGAGCCGCGCCTTCATCAGCTCCGTCGAATCTCGGTATTGCGCAACCCTGTTCTCCGGCAGCCACTGTTCAATGTGTCCCAACCTCCCAAGCAGAAACTCAGCCGTCTGCTCAGCCATGAACCGCCGGTTCTGCCAACCGCCCCACCAGGCGCGGTACTCAGCGGTCTTCTCAGCATAGTTCTTGTCGAGTTTGACATGCTCGACGACGGTGTGGTTGTTGAGGTACTCGAGGTCACACATCAGCAGCTCCAGCGACCGCTCCACTGCCAGAACCTGCAGGAGAAGGGGGTGCGGGCTGTGCTGGACTTGGGAGACCGCACCGAGCAGTGCAAAGTGATCGAACGCGCCGATGTCAGATATGATGAATGATTTGGTGCAGTCAGTATCGGGATCGTAGGCCGTGATGGTTGTAATAGGGTAGACGGCTCCGAAGCCGGTCGAGCAGAGGAAGACTGCGCAAATGATTACTGTGAGAACCTGTTTCAAAAAAAAAAAAAAAAGGGGGAGGACAATGAGGTGTACGGACCTTGAGTTTCGTCCTCCGTGCCGAGGCGACCCTGCCACAGCGTCGTCACGAACTGTGAAGGGTAGTAACTCTGCAACCACCCCACGCCGAAGTTATTGAGAATCATTCGTAACGGTTCCTCAGGCAGTGCCAGCGAATACGGGGCGCATGTTCCGTCTGTGAAACTGACGGCTAATTTTAGGTGGGGTTGGCTGTCGGAGCCTCCGCCGTCGGCGAGAAAAGCGCAGATAGCGCTGGGGTCGATATAGGTCGGTGCACTTGGTTCTTGTCCTACGACATCGAGTGCAAGCGGGCTCTCTCGGGCGGCGACGACTCTGTATTTGTCCCACTTCCATTTTCGAAGTCTATGGGCTTCCAGCCAATCGGACCAGGACCAGTCGTTGTGGTCCGTTGTTCTGTGCTCTGCGGCGTGGCCCAACAGCGTCTGATCGCGCGGAGGAGAGATGCCCCGGATGCTGATGGTGGACATTTTTTTTTCCTAGTTGGCAACTTTTATGAGCGTCGAAATCTATTTTTTTCCGCAAGACCCTCGAGCAGCGGCATTCTCTTCATTTGAGCAGCTGCCTTGCCATCAATGGTAAAACAAAATATCACACCACTAAAACCCAACAACCAATCCGGTTGGCGACGGGGCGCCTCTGGGCCACATCATGCTATAAGAACAACAGTCACGCTGTGGCGTCCGCGCCAAGCATGCCCTAAGGGGTCCTACAACGCCATACAAATTAGCTGGAATTTGGGGCCACCAGCCCCTTACAGCCCGCGTCATCTGACAGCCGCCTGCTAACATGTTTACGCATTTGCACTCTCAGAGTAGCACTTCGATGAACAATCCCCTGATCGTATTTTGTACATGCATCGGTATTTTATTTCCAGCCTACTTCCAATTCGACTATTACAATAAAATATATTATTTAATAGCCAGTTATACGCTTTCGGCGCCCAATTAGGGGTTTTTTTTATTTTTATTTTTTTATTTTAAAACTTAGGAAGTTAGGAAGTAGGTGTTCCCTACGATAGTAGTTCAAGGTGGTGTGTAAAGTGGCCCGATGGAAGCTGGGAAAGTTGTTAGTGGCACCTATCATATGAACAGATTATGCAGTCTCGTTTATCCTGTCAGATTGAATTAGGTTAGGCTGATTCCCCTATTGGGCATGCCAACCACCGCTTAGGAGCGCTACGAACGCTCTGTTTGGTTGCGCTAACCGCTCCTGGAACTCAAATACACAACACATTGGTTTTTGGGTCAATAAACCTGTTTGGTTGGTAAACGTGATATTTGACAGATCCGACATGAAAGTGCCGCTGGGCCATTTTGCTGCGGCCCTCGATCCGTGTGACAGATCTTCGCTCATCTTCACAGCGGCGGTGGATGCCGCCGAGTCCCATCGTGGGATAAGACAGTCAAGATCTGGAAGCCGGCGACGGGGTGGCGTACCGCGACGCACGAGGGCTATAGTGATTCTGTTTACTTCCCCCGCGTGGTCGCGGGAGACGATGGAGGCCGCGCGGATCGCTTCGGCATCGGACGATAAAACGGTCCAAGGTCTAGGAGCCCACGACGGGGCAGTGGGCCTGTCGCTTGCGTGTGGATGGTCGAAGAGGATCGGGAGGGCGAGCGAGGCACGATGGAGACAATCGATGGGGCGATGTGGTCCGACTTTGGTGGTATTGATTGGGCTACGTACCAATTACAAACACCATCTAGTCTCCTTCCAGGTCACAGGCATAGCCCACAATCGAGACAGGCCAGACATGCGGCGGAACAGAAAACGATTACATCGAGGCAGTCAAAGGTAGGCAACAAACCGCCGAAAAACCAATGAAACAAACGCCTGCGAAAATGTCGAGGCACTGACGCCACCATCTCAGGGTCTGGGCGCCAATCCACGTAGTAGTTGTCGGGCCGGGGCGGAGAAATACGGTCTCGCACCACCGGCATGCTATTGTTTCCACGTGTATGTATGATTATGTGTGGTGAGGAAACCGAGACGGTGAGGGGCGAGGGGGCTGAGCTACTGAGCCGGGGGAGGCTTGGGTTGCCAGCGGTCAATGCTCCTCTTGATCTTGGAGTCGACGCTCTTGGCGAACCTCTCGAGCGGCAGGCGCTGCTCGATGCGCTGGACGGTGCGCTCGATTGGGGGCTTGACGCGGTTGATGCCCCGCTCGACGGGCGGCACGAAGTAGCCGATGTTGCGCTCCCAGCGCGGGGCCCAGCGGACCGTCTGCGACGCGATGCGCTCCTCGGCGCCGGGCAGCATCATGTAGAGGGGTGCCAGGGTGCCCACGCCGGCGGCGCCAAAGCAGAAGACCTCACTGGCCCTGGCGTTGGGGATGCGGACGGGCATGGTGGTGCGTTGGCTGTGGCGAGTTTGGTGTGGTATGGGCGGGCGCTTCCTGTTGATCAGGTCGCAGGGGGTAGACGGATGTCTGTATCGAGATGTAGGCGATGGTCAGCGCGCTGCGGGAAGGATATTTTGGGGCAGAAGACGCGGTAATGCGATGGTTTGGTGACGATGGTGGCTGAATTGAATAGGTAGGGAAACAAAGGAACGAGGCAGGAGGGAGGGGAAACGGGCAGGATGTTTGGCGGCAAGTTGGCATCAGGTGACGAGGGAACGTACCTTTTGTGGGAGATGCAGACGAGAAGGTCTTCTCTCGAAAGGCTGGCGAGGTAGGGTCCTAGTGTAGACGATCGAGCAGTCCGTTCGGGTACTGATGTTGACAGGAGGCGATTGATGAGTCCGAAGTAGGAAAGGGTGGGAATGAAGGAGGGACGGGAAGCCTTTTATTGCGTGCTGTACCCGAGCGAACCCATGTCGGGCCTGCGTCGACTGTGCTGCTCAACTGGACAGGCGAGATGCACTGGGCAGAAGGACAACAGCAACACGCCAGCTGCATCCACCCACCAGACGGTGGTACCTCGCAGTCACGCAACCAGGGCAGGGCAGATACCCAGCGCATTCCTCGCCTGTATCCAAGCCGGCCACCTCTCAAACCTTCCTTCCAAAGTCCCCGCCCAGGGCCAGACTCCAACAACAAAGGGCAACAAAGTCCAGAGGAAACGGAACATGCCAACCCATCCCCTGGCCGGAAACCCCACACGCGGACGCAGGAAGCGGGGTAGCGTACGACCAAGGCAATAAAGCAACGTCTCAGCTATCTCCCAGCAGCCAATCAGCATCCCGGTCCGACGTCAGAACCAGCCCAGAATCAGCACACGCAAAAGCCACTGCCCGCAGCGCCTGGCACCACTCGCGCAGAAGGGCCCGCCTGCAGACGACGCGGCGACAGTGTGACGGGCCAGAGCCAAAACCCAAGCCCTTACAGCCCGTCGAGGTTTTCCGACCGTCGTGAGCGTCTTTTTTAAACCGACATCTTTTCCACGCTCCCAGGTGCCCAAATCTCGTCGCGCTCGAAATCTTTCGAACCTTCATGGTCTCCCAGGAAATCAGTGGGTCGAGAGTCGCACGCGCTAAGCCCATTTCTCACTCACTGGCCCAGTTTTCCCCCAGCTTTTCTGGCCTGAGCGTCTGGGGAAGAGGGTCCTCGCCGTTTGCCGTCCAAGCCGCCGCCTCCCCTTTTCCCTTTCCGCCCGCCAAACTCCACAAAGAGGAGCGAGCCCATCGCGGGTACGGTGGAGGTTGGGAAGCCAAGTGCCGACGACGTCCTTTGGTCTGAATCGGACCCATCGTCGAGAAACCTCGACGCTGGCGGCGAACAACAGTTAGCACCGTTCTGGTCTCCGTCGGTTGCTTTGTGTGGATATGTAGGCAGGTAGGTAGATTTGTTGGCAGCTGTCTTTTGGCCTGCGTGTTGCTGTAGGGAATGAATGGGCCTAGAGTCAAGTCTGTCACACTGCTCAATTGGCTCAGTTCAGGGACCGGCTCGTATCACGCACGCACCACGCCCCGCGCTGATGAATCCTGTGGCATGAGAACCCCGCACGCAGTCCGAGTTACCTCCTTGCCACAAGCGCCCGGGCGCTCACATGCCGCCATCTCGTCCACCAGTGAACCGGCTGCTCGCGAGAGTGAATTTCTGCCCCCTCCTTCCAGGACTCCAGCTGCCTGTCGCACGGACAGTCGCTCGCCTCCGTAGCCTGGCTGTGCGTTTGGGCGCCCGCTCAAACCGCAGACATGGAGCTCTGTCTACGCAAGACCTTTCATTCCTTCGGATCCCTTCGGGTGCATTAGGGCCAAAAGCCGTAATTTATCTTATCGGCACTTCGCCCGTTCCAGTTCCGATGCAAGGCTCCTTCGGCTAGGTTACCTAGGTTGGCTACGCGGGCAGTGGAATCCGCAGCGGCTCACAAGCCATTCACGTGCTGCCTATGGTCATGTGACCACCCTGACCAGCTGACCAGCCACGTGCATATCGCGGTCTGCCGCCTCCCGTTTACGTTGCACAGGAAAACACTGGACGCTAGAGTGATTCTCGCCGATTGAGCGAAGATTTGGTAGTTTGCCTTTCATACGCCGTCATTCGACGGTTTAAAGCCTATGATCCGGGCCCGTCGAACGAGTTGTGGCTCGATCCAGACAAAAGGTCGCCCGGAGACTGCATCACAGTAACCACCGGACAAATGAAAGACAGTGATGACCTCGGGATGAAAGCAAGACTCTGTGCCGCCACTTCTCGAACTGGAATGTGGGTGTGACACAGCCTTATGCAAATGTGCCGGCAACCAGAACGGAGAGCTAGACTTCATGCGGCGCGACACGTTGCTCGTCACGATAATCGAAGCGTGACTAGAATAGATCCTCCAACCTTTATTGCTAGAGGAAATTTATCTTATTTTTCGGTCTCCTTACCGGGGTTCTTCTGTTCGGATGTCCTTCTACTGCCTTCGCCAAGCAACAAGGAGCCGCGTCTTGATTTACGTGACATCAGATGATCTACGATTGAACAATCCCGGGTAAAACTCATCCGCAGGTAAAGAGGTGCAAGCATGGGTTGCGGAGAGGTCGTGGCCTCAACAATTGTACCATGATCTTCCAGGCGTCATGGTCCGCAAGCGACACTTCCTGTTCGCAAGAGCTCAGGCAGGCAAAAGCTACTTTCCCGGGATCAGCTGGTCGAACGGTAATGTCCGCAGCCTCCCACCCCAAGACGAAGAATGAAAAAAAAAAAAAAAAAAAGCCGGATCCAATCCAATGGCAGCCGCGGGATATATCGCGCCGGCAAAGCTTATGAACACGACGAGGCGCGCAAAGGCAAATAACCTAATCGAACCCAAAGCATCGTACGGGAGCCAATAGGTGGTGGCGCGCGCCGTCGGGGCTCCTGGGCGACCAGGGAGCAAAGCAGCGGTCTACCGGCAACGACGCGCATTCCATTCACGACCGCGTCTGCCAGCAACAGCAAGCCTGGTGCGCGGTCTCTTCCGACGAGTCAATATAGGGCCCCTGCTGCACACAGGCACAGCGCAGGGCTGTGCCACCGGGCTGAAGAGACCGGCAGACTCGAGCTGCGGCGCGACTGGGGGGGACATATAAAAAACAAAATTTCCCCACGTTGCAGAAATGGGCACATTCCAGGGAGCCTTACATGGCTCCTTGCATCGGGAGGCCTAAAACAAGGCAGGCGTATCTGCACCTCCAGGGAGGGAAAGGAGAGAAAGCATAAAAACAACAACAAATCTGAGCAATCTGTCACGCCGGACAGACTAGACGGCTCGTGGCGCTCGTGAGGAATGCGGGTTTCGTCCAGTCAAATCTCGCTAGAAGCGACGGGCTCTGGCGCTATACCTGGGCCGGAGGGAGCGATCGTCGGGTGAGGCTGAGAGCTGAAAAGTTTGGGCCCGCACCGGGCTTGCCAAATATTTCCCGCTTGGGCCTGGCTGCTTTCGGTGCCAAAGTGGCTTGGTGGCGGGCTGGTTTTGCAATCTCAGGGTGCTTCGACAACAGCAAACCACAGGACGAGGCCGGGCGGCGGCTGCTGGGAGGCTAACAGGCCCGCCCAGGGGTCAGGTTGACTTGGGCTGGCGGTTCTTTGTTTAAAAAGGGATCAGCTGGTGTCTCTCCTTTGTCTTGGGACTTCTTCTGCTCATCAGTCGCTCATTCGCATATTCGCTTCGTCAGGATCCTCCTCTCAAGGTCGTCCTTCTTCGTCACTCCTTTTAACCCCCATCCCCAAGGGACATCTTGTTTACCTTTGCGACAACTTGTCGATTACCCTCGAACAACATTCAATCATGTCTGCCCCCGCCAAGACCGAGCCCACCGTCGCCGCCGCCCCGGCCGGCGGTGCCGCCCAGAACTCCACCGGCCCCATCAACGACCGCGACGTGGCCGAGTGGAAGGACCGCCTGAACGAGGTGCTCGCCAAGCCCAGCGAGGTGGTCAACTCCAAGTCGCCCGACAGCGCCCAGCCCTGGAGCGTGCCCTTCTTCGGCTGCTTCAGCCCCATCGACCTGTGCCTGATCACCTGGTGCCTGCCCTGCGTCACCTTTGGCAAGACGCACCACCGCATGCGCCGTGACGCCAACCTCGAGGGATATGAGCCCATCAACACCTCGGTAAGTAAACCTCGCGACATTTGTCGTCGGCGTGGAGACGGATGTTATCGAGAGATGAAAGACAATGTGCTAACCAGCTGGTAATCCGGCTCCACTCAGTGCCTTCTCCTGTGCGCCTCTGCCGCCGTTGGCCTTGCCTTCATCCCCGTCTCGATGCAGAGGGCCGACATCCGCCAAAAGTACAACCTCCAGGGAAGCTGCCTCACCGACATCGCCGTGGCGTGCTGCTGCGGCCTCTGCGATCTCGTCCAGCAGGACAAGGAGGTCGCCCACCGCGAGCCGCTGCTTGCCGGCGGCCCTGCCAGCAAGTCCCAGTACCAGTCCGAGGCTGGCATGACGTACCAGCCCCAGGCCCCAGCCTCGTAAGAGGTGCAGGATGGCGATTGGGCGATAACAAAAGGCGGACGATGAACGTGTGGGGTGTGGTTGGTGCTGTAATACTGCGGTTTTTGTGTTGTAATTTTTTTTTTTTTTTTTTTTGGATACCTCTCCCTATGCTTGCTTCTCTCTTGCTCTGAGCCCGCCGTCGCGGCGGTCGTCATATCGTCTGGGATGAAGATTCCCTTCAAGCTTTGCGTGCGTGTATCGGAAAAGGGACCGGCCGGGAAAGCCAATACGGTGGGGTCGAAGGTGTTGTTTCGAAGTCAGTTGATACCACGTTGTCGAGGAAGCTACCTAGCCAATCAAGTGAATTTGTCTTCCAGCGCTGAGCCGGCCGCCTCGAAGCACTGCCGGCCTGGTTCATGGCATAAATCATAAATGCCACGCCTCCTCGTAGTGCGGCCGTTCCCCAGAACTTTGAGCCTCACGTCATTGCATGAACGGCTCGACCACCCTGCCGGCCGCATGATTGAATGTGCTAACAACCACACAGTCAGCCGGCAAGCGCAGTGGCCCCATGCGCGTCTCGGAATCGGGAGGCTCCGCGTGCTCAAGTCGATTAAGCGTGGACGCGAGACCGGATGCCGGCCGGCTGGTGTTGGAGACGGAAAATGTGGTGCCTGAGAGACGAGTACCAAGGTACGACGCACATATGGAGAGGGCAGACCCGACTCCCGGAACACTAATTTCGAGATATCCTTCCCCAGACAGTAGACGCTCGAGCCCATCTGCCGGGTGGCTGCGTGAGATTGCCGACGACGAGGAGCCGCAGACGGCCGACAAACACAGCAATTCCGCAAAGAGAGTATGGTGAGCACACAGCTCGAGTCTCGCACGTCGTTGGTTGCTGGCCGCCACGAACCCAACAACCCCAAAGAAAAAAAAAAAAAAAAAAAACGCCGAGCCATATGCACTTTTCCACAGCGTTCTCGGGCGACGATTCCGGCATCTCACCCAACGAACATCCACTGCCTTCAGGTCGACATTGATCGGAGATGAGCGTGCCTTGCACCAGCGGGATTTTGGACTTGGCTTGGATCCGTTAACGCCCTTGACCCATGCATTGAAACGGGATTGCTGCCCCTGCGTCTGTGCCTGTCCGGGCGGTCGAAACCCAGGGGTGGCCGCAGGGATCCCCTGCAATTCGCTGGGTCTCTGGCCCAAGAGGGTAAGCTGAACGCTTGAGGGACTTTTCTTTTCTCTTTTCCTTACATCTTGCCTTTTTTTTTTTTTTCTCTCTCTTTCTTCTTTCTATCAAGATATGGACCAGTCATTGCGGCACTTCAATCGGCCCGAAGCAGCCGCAGGATCAATGCTTTTCAGCGCGTGGCTTGGCTGAACAACTACCTGGTATATACTTCTATTGCGCATACACTTCCGCATGCCTCGGGGCAGGAGAGCGCGGTCACTCAAAATAGAATCCCCAATCATATTGTGTTCGTCCGTCATGCGGGTCCGCCATCTCATTTCCCCAAAGTGCCCGTGCTCGACTGCCATCCCAGCCTTGTCGCCCTGCCCATCTATGCATCTTGGCCTAGACAGCGGCGGCCTTGCCCTTGCTCGCCCACATAGACCCGTCGGCCGGGAACAGGTCGGGGAGTGGCAGCTCGGGCAGGCCGTCCTCATCATCCTCATCGTCGTCGTCGTCGCCTGGCGGGCCCAGCACCTGGTCGCAGGCGACGGGGCGGACGGCCCAGAGCTCGACCTCGCCGGCGGCGGCGAAGTAGGCGTCAATGTTGGGCAGCACGTTTACGCAGCGGTTCCGGTTGATGGCGTCGACGTCGCGCGCGGCCGTCTCGGGGCCGTTCCGGACCATGGCGCGCAGCGCTTCGACGACATCCTGGGCGTAGCCCTGCGTCGACAGCACGTTGCTGGCCGCCTGGATCTCCGGCCGGGTGCCCATGGCCTGGTCCAGGATCTCCTTCTGCACGAGCTCGTCCAGCTCGGCGTCGAGCGCCATCTGCGCCATGCGCGTGTACTCTTGCCCCGTGAGCAAGGTCGCCGTGTCCAGGAACCGCGACACCTTGCCCGTGTCGGCCCGCCAGGCGTTCACGGCGTCGAACTGCTGCTGCGCCGTGATGACAGTCTGGTTGGGGCCGTCTGGGGGAGTGTCCTCGCCGACTGCTTGACCATTGCCTTGACCGTCCCCTGGGCTCTGCTGGCGGGGCAGATTTGCCGGCAGAGCGAGGGCAAGGGACGGAAGAAGGGCGACGAGAAGCCTGAAGCACTTCATGATTGTGACCGAATTAGGAAACAAAACGCGGGATGCGACTGTGGGTCTATCTGCCGGCCGGCAGGCGTCAACGGCAAAGAGGGTGGGCCGGGCGATACAAGCCCTGCTTGCCTCGAGGATATAAGCGCTGATATGAGAAGAGAGCCGAGTTCGACACTCGACAGGGTAGCCAAATGTAGTCGACCCGCGCGAGGTTTCACGCCCCTGTTCGGCCGAGAACAGACTGTGGCGACCGATGTGTTGACCTGGACGTCCAGGAATGGACCGAAGTCTGGGGTAGATGAAATGTTGAAGAAACGGTCGAGCCGGAGAGACGATGGGATCATCCGCTGTGGAGGATGATCAACAAAACAAGGCAGGATCAACGGCGGCAAAACGGCCGCATAGATATAGGTAGCCATCCGTCGGGCTACTATGTCGTGACACGGCGCGCACGCGGACGGCGGTGGCAGGCAAAATGCATGTATTTCGAGGTCGACTGGTCAAGTTGGGCTGGTTTGGATCGCGAGAGCTGCAGCAACGATGTCGATGGCCGTAAAAGAATCACACAAGCAAGGCAAAATACCGCAGAGGACCGAGTCGATGTGTGACCGGACTCGTGCACACATGACCATCACTAGGCTACGTATCCTCATGGACTCGGCGCCTAACAAGGCAAACGTGGGTTTCCGACTAGATAAAGCGGCGGCCTCGAGTCGGTTGGTTTGCGAGCACCTTACGAGAACAACTGTACCCTGTGGGGAACTGACAAAGCATTCCATCTCGGCCGTCCCTGCGACTAAGTGCCAACTGCTGCCCTCTGGCCAGATCGGGCCTGCGCCAACCAGCGGTGTCGTTGTCAATTCGTGACCTTATTTTGGCGCCAGTGCCTGATGAATGCTTCATGTGGTTGCGCCGACACGTGCATGCCCTGACGGCTTTCTCGACATTTGTTTCTACGCAGATCAGCAGTCGCACTAATAAGTGCTTTTTGGTGGCACTTTTTTTTTCTTTTTTCTTTTCTTTTTTTTTTCTGTCTCGCTTTTCTGTCATTACCCAGCCGAAAGGTTGCGCCTCCGCCGTCTTATCCGGCTTTGCAATTACTATCTCTATCGGTGAGGCTCGGGCGCCAGGGTAGGCGAGGGGAAAGGGGGCAGGGGAACCTGAGGAGATGTGTTTGGATTGTTTCAGGCCTGGCTCTGGTGACTTGGAGTCGGGCGTTTTCTGTCTGCGAGCGGCCGCCATGGGTGGGTGGGTGGTTGTGGGCTGGCGGATGGTGCGTCTGTGCGCGTCGAGACCCCGTGTTTTAGCACTCTGCGTTGCCGCCTCCCGAGCCTTGTGCCGGCTTGTCAGAGTGCTTGGGCTCTCTCGGCAGCAAGCGGGACAAAGCCTCCACGCACGGTTTGTTTGGGCCATGTGTCGCGCGACTTTGATGATGGATGTGCAGCTGATGGTTCGTCAAAGGGTGCTTCCGTGCTGCGACGCTAGTCTTTTTGGCGCGGCAGCCGTGCGGATGATCAATCCTGGTTGCCGTATGTAGGGCGGCCGAGAGAGAGGGAGAGGGCCGTGGATTGGATCGGGCATGCAGATACACTTCGTGGGCAATCTGCAGCCAGCCGCGCAAAACACCAAGGATACGAATGTGAAAATGCCCGGCCGATCCGCTGCCGTGATTGGCGAGCCAAGAGACACGACATATCCCGGCTGGTGCTCGGCAACACTCCCAGGAGGCAGGCTTGCACCATGACCATGGCCCATCAGCCGGCTGTCTATCTGCGGCGGCGATGTGATAGCGCTCTGCTTCGACGACCAGTCACAGCTGTCACTCGCCGACCGCGCGCGCGTGCATACAAGGCTCCTGGTGGCCAAGTGTCTCACCGTTGCATAAACTGTGGAAACTACTGTGCCAAGAGCAGACAGCGCCAAGAGATTTCGACCCCTGCCGCAGCTCACCGATTGCTTGCCTCCATTATGCTGCGAGGACCGCGTTCGAGGGGGACGATGGTGTGGCGCTCAGGGCGGGTCCTGACACCAAACGTGCCTAACATCAAGAACGGACGAGTCGTCGCGCATTGGGGGTGCGGCTGGGATTCTGGGCTGGCCCCGCTCTGGTCTTTCCCGCTCTCGTCCACACCCGGCTCATCCCCGTCCGACCATCGTCTTAGTGCTCGGCTAGCTGTTATGCTTCCCCCTAACCTTAATGCGAACTCTGGGCAGCCAAAGCAAAACGGTGGTTGGGCTCGGCAAACGATGTTCGACATGGCATCCGATGTGCCTGTGCGCTGCTGCTCGCGATCAACCCATTTCCCCTCTGATGATTTCCCGGTAGAGATCATAGGGCGAGCACGGAGAGGCGAGATCCGGGCCTGCGTACTGGCCAGCGGAACCCGGTACTCGAATGCTTGTTTGATGCTGCGGGAGACTGATATCGTGCGTCCGAGAGACGGGCCGGCAAGGAAGCAGAGAAACCGAGGTGCGGATAGGCTTTGTAGCGGCAGCTACGGTGACACTGATGGACGCGTGGGATCAGCGTCGCAGGCGGCAGTACATACATACATACATACGTACATACATAGGTAGGCAGGTAGGCTTGTGCGCGACGTGGAGATGTGCACAGAGGATGTCATCTCGACTTTTTAGACTTCTCCCAGGCCTGACCTAGATCTCCTGTCGCGTGCAGATGAGGAGGCTACGCGGAACGGATGAAGCGCGACGTTTGTGGATACGTTTGTTTGTGTTTGTCCGGTGCTTCTCTCGAATACGATATGGGAATTTTCGTCTGTCAGTTGTATCAAGACCATCATCGGCCGGCAGACTGGTCTCGTCTGCGTCCCACTGCCGTCCGCGCTGTCATCCAATATCTGTTTGATTCGGCTGTGACTCGACCAGGCACATATGATGCGACGCTTGCTGTGCCCGCGATTCGTCGAATTGTTCCCGAAGACGCCTTGGCAACAGGCCAGACAAGCTATTATCCCAGCCTGGGGCGGCTATCTGGCGCGCCGCTTCTGCTAGCGGACGCGTCCACCCCCTGCCGCATCCGATCTAGCGGTCTCCACCCAGCCTGGGCCAATACCGTGGGGATCCGCAGCGATGGGAATCCCCGCCGGCTCATCTATCTGGTCATTCCGTCTGCTGCCCTCGAGATCCGAAACTCCAAGGTCAAACAGCCTGCCCGCGCCTCCTCACCTCCTCCGCCTACCCTACCCCATGCCGTTCGGTGTCCTCTTGCCCCAGTGGGCGGGCCACCCTTGCTTTGGGCGCCTCGCCCGACGTCACGTCACGCTGCGATGGCTCTCCAAGCCCAGGCCCGCGACAGGGTTCCATCGGATCTGGGACCCTCCGGCCGTTTGCCCCCATCCATATTGGGCTCCAGTGGTGCCTCTGCCTGGGAATCGGCCAGGTGCTTCTCTTGGCATTGACAGGGGGGCCCGGCTCTGCAGGCTGCAGACTGCAGAGAGGTCCCGGCGAACGAAAACAAAAATTAGAGCGACCGGGGTATGGGAAGGCGCATGCAGAGCCTCAAGCCTCGCCACTTCCGCCCACCTCTGCTCGTCGAACTCAGCCATGGGTGCGTGGGATTGGACTCCGCTACTCCGTGATTCACGTCGCGGAACTTGACGAGCCCGAGCACTCCTTGGCTTTTTAGGATCCCGGGCTTCCGTGCTGTGCTCCCCCTCCCTCTCTGCCTCACGATGGCTGCCCTGCGCTGCGACACCCCCCCAGTGATATATCAATGGGCGCGCGTCCCGTCCCATCGCCGCTTCTGTTCCGTTGCTGCCCACCATCGCTATCGTCTTTGGTGATCATCGCGAGCCTGGAGCTATTCTTTCTTCCTTTCGGCCGGCCCATTGTCTTTCTTTGATTCGTATCATCACTCCTTACCTGATACTTTATTCATCTTATCTTCTTAATACACCCACTCCTTGCAATTAACATAATCTGCCCAGGTGGCCGACATTCCCTAGATCCCCCTCACGATGGTTTCTTCAGTACTTTCCGTTGGCAGCCTGTCTCTGTGGCTCGCCACCCTGGCCGCTGCCCAACAGCAGAGGGCCCAGTTCAACCAGGTCGTCAACATCAACGGCGACATGCAGCTGAACCAGATCGTCTTCCCCGACGGTTCCAAGATCGAGACCTTCTCGCAGACGCAGCAGCAGCTCATCGCCAACCTGAACCCGAACCCCCTGCCCGCCAGCCATGTCGTTGGCTCCACCGGCCAGCCCTTCGTCCAGCTCAGCAGGAACTCGCTCAACATTCAGACCA
This sequence comes from Magnaporthiopsis incrustans, assembly GCA_003049425.1. Classification (NCBI taxonomy): domain Eukaryota; kingdom Fungi; phylum Ascomycota; class Sordariomycetes; order Magnaporthales; family Magnaporthaceae; genus Magnaporthiopsis; species Magnaporthiopsis incrustans. The sequence continues at coordinate 55,686 of PYSR01000194.1, forward strand.
ACAGGGCCATTGATCTGGTCGGCGGTCAGATCGAGATGAGCATCGACCCTGGCCTGCTGGAAGCCGCCAAGGTCGTGCCCGAGAACACCTTCCTCGCCATGCTCTCCTCGGATCGCCAAGCCTGGATTGTTCAGGAGGACATCAAGTCGGTCAACACGTGAGTAAAAACCAACCCGCACGTGCCTGGCACCTCCTAGGAGATCATCTGTGCTAATAAACCATCGTCATCCTCTCCCTAGTACCGACAACACCGTCCGCATGGTCAAGCTGAACAAGGTCGATGGCGAGTTCATGGTCGTTGGCCGCCAGACCGTCGAGACCAGCGTCGTTCTCACCCAGTTCGGCCAGGGCGCCGCCAACCAGGTCAAGGTCGAGGGTGGCGGCATCCAGGAGCTCGAGTTCGCCGATGGTTTCCGCCTGTCCGTCAGGACCAACCAGCCCATGACCATTGCCACCGATGTCGTCAACGGCGTCAGCGCCAACCAGCTCACTGGTGGCGTTCAGCCCATCAGTAAGTCACGCCGGCGCACATGTCCTCTACGTGACCTCTTCCGGCGCTCTCGAGCAGCTTGCTGACAACACTCTCCACAGACAACTTCCGCTACCTCGTCCAGACCAACCTGGGCGGGCTCAGCGCCGACCTGAACAACATGGTTGCCGTCGTGCAGATGCCCGGTAAGTCCCACCCGCGATCATTACTATACACACCGATTTGAAAGCCGGGGCAGACGTTGGCTGACGCAAATCCCATTCAGTGAACCCCGAGCGTCTGCTGGCCATGGCCAACCAGATGGGCATCCAGGCCAACGAGGCCGTCGAGCTCGGCATTGCCCAGCGTGGTGTTCAGTTCCAGCCTAACGTGGCGGGCAACGTCGGCTTCCCCGGCCGCTTCGGCAGGCGTCAGGAGCGCAACGGCGGCAACGGCAACGGCCGCAACAACAATGGCAACAACAACAATGGCAACGGCAACAACAATAACAACAACAACAACAACAACAACAACAACAACAACAACAACAACAACGGCATCAACCTTGGCAACCAACTTCTCCTCAACCCCACCTTTACTCCCGTCAACCAGCAGGTCCAGCTCGATCAACGCAACATGCGCATCGCCGTCCCCGTCGGCTCTCTGGATGGCGAGTTCATCGTCACCGTGGCCCGTGGCGGCGCCGGTGCTACCGGTCCTACTCCCCAGCAGCCCGCTGGGCCTGCTGCTGGTGCCCCTGCTTCCAGTGGGCCCGCTCCCGGTGCCCCTGCTTCCAGTGCTCCGGCTTCTAGTGCTCCTGCCTCTAGTGCGCCTGCGTCTGGTGCCCCTGCTTCTAGCGCCCCTACCGCCCCTGCGGCCCCTGCTGCGGCCCCTGCTGCGGCCCCTGCTGCGGCCCCTGCCTCTGGGGCCCCGGGTCCTGCCCGCATGGGCGTCATCGGTGCCGATGGTTCTGCGCCCAAGCTCGGCCTCAGCACCATGCCCATGGCCGACGTCGGCAAGGTCCCCATGGCCAACGGCGTCGTGAGCAAGCGCCAGAACGCCGGCAACACCGTGAGGATCTCCATGGCCGAGCTGTCCGCCATGGCCGACCGCCAGAAGTCGGGCACCGGCGGCAGCGCTCCCCTGGCCGTCTGGTCCCTCATGACCAGCTTCGCGCAGGCCGGCGGTGCCACCCGCTTCAACGGCTTCCCCTCCCAGCCCGCCCCCAGCCTGCAGTCCCTGCCGCGCCGGGACGGCGTCGTTGGAAAGCGCTTCGAGGCCTAGAGGGCCTTAGAGAGTAGCAAGCAGCAACATTTTTAACAAAATACAAATCAATCTACTTCTGCTTCTCTTCGGATACCACGGCGTCCTCGGCTCGGGTTTTCTTCTTCTAGTCGGTTGCTAGATGTTTGGGCGTTTTGTTTTTGTTTGGTCATTGGGGGATCGGCATCGACTTTCCCTCGCTTCGGCCGACATGAGCGTTTCCTTTCTTTCATTCTTTAAACCTCCCTGTTTTAGTAGTAGCATCTTGGCATTCCAATACCACGAAGCGATTTCCGGACGGAGAGGTCTGTCGTTGTTGTTGTTGTTGTTGTTGTTTGTTTTAGTTCTACAAACAGGAAGAAGAATAACCCGGCTTTAATTTTTGCCACCCCATTCGCTTATACACTTCTTTCGCGCGTGGCACTCTGAAGCGAACTTTAGTCATGTTTTTCCCAGTTCCGTCGAGTCCGGCGTGGCGACGGGACTGGTCAGAGCTGCGGTACTTTTGGGTCTCTCGAATCGTGCACGATTCGGTCTGCAGCTCTCCGCCGTCGAGCCGCTCCGCATTTAATGCCCTGGGCTCTATTTTTTGCCTTCACTTTGTGGTGCATGGATCCCCTGTGTTGCGCACGCCCTCGCAATTCTTGACACCTCAATGTCAGTAGACATTGCAACCAGCGGACAAAAGCACCGCCTAGCTTTCGGATTTCTGTTCCAGATCCAAAAATCGACCCTTTCTTTCAACGCACGACCGCATAATCAATTCTGGTTCAGTTCCTATAAGAACCCAACATAAAGATAAGCAGAAGCAGTGGATTGTGGATGTATTTCTCTTAATATTTTTTCCTACCACCACTGTGACTTATGTCATTCACAAAGCCTGTATTCAAGGGAAGTTTTGCGGGGTAGAAATCGAAGGCATACCTTTGTTTTTCCACTGTAGCTCACTCTATTCATACGGAATATCTCGGCCCTGTAATGGGGATATCAGTCTGCACTACTAATACTATCGCCACGGGTTTGTAAGAAGTCGATGTGGGTAGGGTGGCACTCATTTTGATAGAGCGGCTGGTGGACAAGCTGCCGAGGCCTTGTGGAGTGGCCACCATGCAACCAAAAATACGCATGATTTGCTTGCTGCTGCTAATTATGGGTCCATAGAGAGCGCGAGACATGCGAGGCCATGTGCACCTCTTCTCCCTGTGCCTTCTCGTGCTAGGCAAGACGGAAGTAGCAATCCTGTCGACAGGGCGCTGCGAAATAATGCTATCAAACCGTTGATGCATCGAGCACAAGGGACAGGGTGCAAGTGAATAAACAGATGAATTGGCGACTACACAAGCCTCGAACTGTCTCGAGCTATTGCTCTAGAATTCGCCCTAGGGCGACAAGAGAGAGAGCACCGCATGTCCGGGATCGCCGCTGTGCTGGCTTCGTGGTGATCGTGGGGCCAAGCCGTCAAGCGAGGCGTCTCGGGCCGGTCAAGAACACTACCAAAAGCAGTCGTTACGTAGGTACGTAGGCAGGGAGAACCATAATTGAATGCATGGATGTCATGCGGTTTGACGCATGGACCAGGCCACTGAAAGTTTCCCGCAGGGACAGGGGTCAGAAGAGAGAGAGAGAGAGAGGCAACCTCAGAAGCCGCATATGTTCCTGCATATTGGACCCTGACTCAGGGTTTGCCCCGCGAGCAAAAGCCTCAAACCGCGTGCGTTTCTTGGCGTCTGCGAACGCCAAGGTCCCGAGTATCGGTTCCTACCGCCTGCGTTGGTTGTCTCCATGATACAACTGGCGGAGGGTTTATGTATCTTGCCCCGTTTCTCGGCTCAGGTCTTTTGATAGCTCAAAAAACTGGCCATGGTATGTAAACTACGTCTACCGAAATAACGAAGTTAGCGAAGGAGTTAGTTGAAAAACGTGCTTTTTTTTTTTTTTGTTGCAAGGCCCCCGTGGACCTGAGCCCTACCCAGACTGGGGTGGGAAAAGCTTAAATTTCATCATGTTTCACTGGTTCGTGCGGCGTGAGAAAGATCTATGACTGGTCATCTCTCTCGGCTCAGGCCGGGCGACTGGCGGCTCAATCTGGTGGTTCCTTCCTCTTTTCTACTCTTCCTGCCACCCGATGCTGGACCCTTTCTGGAATTTTACTGAGATGGGACGGGAAAGCGGCAATGTCAGATTTTCTGATTTGGCAAAAGCCAAAGGATACAATCCCGCTAAAACGGCTGTGAAACCAAGATGTATTGCCCCTTTCATATGCTGGCCAGGGGAAACTGGTGGCGGGATGGGTCGGAGAAAGGAAAAAAGGTGCGCCGACTCGGGGAACCGACCCATTGGGTCTTTGGACGAACCTTATCTTAGGATCCCTGCTGTCAACGCAAAGGGTGAGCCATGTTACGCCCATCTGCCTGATAAAAGTTGCGGCCCATCTGGTCTCTTTTCGTCTGGTTTCTTTTTCGGGCTGGCCCGCTCCTCCCAACCATTCTCTTCCTTTCTTTCTCTTTTTTTGTTTGCCCCACTTTTTCTTTCTCTATTTTTGCTGTACCGCATGCCTGGTTGCAAAATGCGTTGCTCAGACATTTTGGTCTCTTTCCTTTCTCTCGCCGCCTGGCATCCGGTTGGAGCGGTCGACCCGCTGGTCGACCTGGGGTACACCAAAGTTCAAGGCGTGGCTGAAGCTGGCGGCGCCACGCGATGGCTTGGTGTTCGATATGCGGCTCCTCCTCTGGGAGTTTTGCGTTTTGCCGCGCCCATAGATCCCCCATCCACAAACGGGACTGTCGAAGACGCCAGCAAGTTTCGCCCCATCTGCTTGCCCAGGGCCGCGTCCGACTTCACCAACAAGCCCAACAAGCGTTTCACCGTGTCCGAGGACTGTCTCTTCGTCAACATTTTTGCGCCCACCAACGCGACGGCCACCTCCAAGCTGGGGGTTATGTACCAGCTGCAGGGCGGAGGCTTTCAGTCAAACTCCAACGCCAACTTCAACGGCAGCGACCTGGCCGTGTTTGGCAACATCGTCGTGGCCCAGATAAACTACCGGGTCGGCGCGTTCGGGTTCCTGCAGAGCAAAGAGGTCAAGGAGCGCGCCAGCCTGAACAATGGCCTCAAGGACATGATCCAGGCCGCCAAGTGGCTGAAGCAGCACGTGGACAAGTTTGGAGGCGATCCCGAACAGATCGTCGCCGTTGGGGATTCGGCCGGAGCGTCCGCCATCCAGCTCCTCCTCGCGGCCTGGGCGGACGAGGACCCCAAGAAGGCGCTGATCAAGGGCGCCATCCTCGAGTCCACGTCGGTTGCCACTCTCCGCACGCTCGAGCAGGGCCAGGAGCAGTACGCGTGTCTGGTGAACGCGACGAAGTGCACCGTCTCGCAAGACAGCCTCACCTGCCTCCGGACGGTGAACGCGTCGGCGCTGCAGGCTGAGGACTGCCAGTTCAACCCGCACTTTGACGGCGAGCTGATCAAGAGCCCCAGCCTCTCGCGCTTCGACCAGGGGCTGTACCTCAAGGTGCCCACCATCGTCGGGACGTGCTCCGAGGAGGGGACCAAGAGCGTGCCCAACAACCTTAAGACGACCCAGGAGGTCCTCCAGTTCTACAACAGCCAGGCCTTTGGGGCGCTGAGCAACGCGAGCCTGGCGCTGCTGGACAAGGCGTACCTGCAAAAGCAGGAGCCCGACTTCAGCAAGGCGGTGGACGCGAACGGCAAGTCCCTCGGCGCGGGCCCGCTGTGGCGGCAGACGGCGAACGGGTTCACCGACTTCAGGGCGGCCTGCATCACGGCGCGCGTGCAAAACGCGCAGGCCAGGGACGGCGTCAAGACGTTCAACTACAACTTCGCGGTGCGGGACGAGGAGCAGGAGCGGCTCGGGTTCGGAAGCTACCATACGGTCGAGCTCAACGCCGTGTTCGGGCCCAACAACACGGACGGCGCGCCGCCCAAGAGCTACTCCAACGAGAACAAGGCCATCGTGCCCATCACCATGGCGTACTGGGCGTCCTTTGTGCGTTCGCTCGACCCCAACAAGTTCCGCGTGGCGGGCACGCCCGAGTGGAAGCCCTGGACGGGCCCGGACACGCGCGAGCGCCTGCTGTTCCAGACAGACAAGATGGCCATGGAGACGATGCCGCCCGAGCAGCGGGCCAACTGCGAGATGGTCGACATGATGCTGCCGGCCATCGAGACGCCGCTGTCGCCCGGCGTCGTGGTAGAGCTAAACCCGCCCGGCGTTAGCCGCGGCACGAGCTGGGCGCTGCACGCGGGGCCCTCCTCGGCTGCTATCAAGGACATCTCGGCTGCCGACATGATGGTCTCGGCTGCCAACATGGCCTCGCCTGAGTGCGGCTGTGTTCCCAGTAGTGGTAACAACACCCGTATCACCCCCAAGCCGAAGCCCGTGGTCACCGTGCCTACGCCCTCGAAGGGCAACGCGACGGCCCCGCCGGGCAACAACGGCACGCGGCCGGGGCTTCCGATCAACTCGCTAGGCTCGCGCGACAGGTGGTCTGTGTTGGGTGCGGTGGTGTCGTTGGCGCTGGCGTTCTCGGCCCTGATATAGATAGCGTATGTAGGTAAAGAGCCGCCGGGGTTTCCAGATCGTTGAATAATATTTTACTCATTTCGTGCCCCGACAGGGGCGTCCCTCGGTACCAGGTGGTTGTAAGTGCAGGAGGTTCTGCAGCGTGCCCGATAGCCGTAGCCCTATGACGAACGAATCGCTGTCGCCACGCGCACGGGTAAATCAAGTGATGGCGTGTTCGTGTTGTCGCCAACTTGGTTCAGGTTGACCTCCGTCGGGCCCGCATGATGTGACGTCGGTGGAGAGATGTCGGATTGCCAGAAAGGCGGTGCTCTTGCTGCTACGCCGCTCGATCCTTTGAACAGATGACGATGGGGTGGGCTCTGTTGGCGATTCGAGCTTATCGCGCAATTACCTAGGTCCTGTGCTCTTGGCGGGCCTGACGGACGGCCTCAGTTCGGTTACCAAAATTGGCGACGTGCTGACGGCCGAGCGATTGAGTGGGCGGGCATGCGAGAATAGACTTCAATCGAGGCAGCAACGCACGAGAATGTGAGCTGTCGTTGAACGCGCCGCCGCGTAAAGTGCGGCTCATCTCGCTTTGCCGGTAGGTGGCTCGACCGCTGCGGGACCGATCAGGACCCCCCTGAAACATTGTTCTAAGCGCGATGTAACGCGGTTGTGCACGGCCGCAAACAATTTGCACTTGGACCCCACAATGGCCTTTTAACCGGGCCAAGTCGAGATACGAGAGGGTTCGCTGCTAATGCTATCAATTGATTGCCACTCGCGTGGCTCTGCTGCCGGGGACGTCGCTGTAGCTGTAAGCCATAGCGGCGGCAAGATTGATTGCCTGGTTGGCGCATTCCTCTGTGTCGGACCCAAACACGTCACAAATCAATCTCTGGAGGACCCTGGCAGCCCCTCTGCTGGGCTACCTTGGCTGCCACGAGATTTCCCCACAACGGTCGAGCACGCTACGGGGATACCTGATAAGCTGGATTAAGGTTCGTTACCCGGGCATCTTGTCCTTACTCCCACATACAGGGAAAATCGCACCTGAAGCAGTTTGACACTCCCCACTTTGTCAAATACATGGCTCGCGCGAAGAAAACTTGCATACCGAGCCTTTGTAACGTCGTGGCTGAGGCAAGGGGCGACCGAGTTAACGTTTATTACCCCGGGGAGGTAGGTGTATGGTTCCATCGCGTGTTGACGAACTCTATCGACGCTCGTCAGGGCGGCGCGGTCGGCTGCAGCAAGCAGATCGAGTCGTCGCCCTTTTCACCATGCTCTACCGGTGGAGCATTCTATTCTTGTCCCCACCAGGATGACGGTCGTCCATCCAGGCATTGGACCCACCAGGGGCCCCAACACGCCGCAACGCCTCGAGGTTGCATCTCAGGCTCGCCGCCTCAATCCTGGGCAAGGGCGGCGGGATAGACCACCACTCCATCTCGTGTTTGCCGGGGCCATGCTACGGTACCTCGCTGGACTGCGAGGGGCCCGCGCCCGCCGGCGAAGGTGTTCCCTCGCGGCCTTCAAAAGCGATACCACCTCCCTCGCTACCGTCACTCTGTTGGTCTGTCTTTCCTCAGGCCTTTCGACCTTCTTTCTTTGCCGTTTTCTTGGTGAGCGGCCTCGTTTTCTCTTGGGCATATCTGTCATTCGTTTTTTTCCTTCCTCCTCGTCCTTCGTTTCTTCCTTCAACCGGCAGACGCCGTGTCCTTTCGTTAAGCAACTCCCGTGTCTTGCGCGCGCTCATATCGCCACTTTCTATACCGGCATTGCTTCCGAGCTTGTAGCTCCTGTCCTTCGCTCTGTTCAACTCTCGCCCGAGACGGTCTTTCCTCCTATACGAACTCGAGTTCTTTCCTCAAACGTTGACTCTCTACACATCAGCGCGCAGCTGCTGCGAACAACCAACTTCTACTCTACACCACCATCTGGACGAGATCCACGATGCGCTTTTCTCACTGTGTCATTGGGGCCTGTCTCGTGGCCGTGGGCCATGCCGGACCCTGCGGTCATGTTCGCCCCGTCACCGCCACGTCGGTGGCCTCCCCTAGCCAGGTGCCTACGTCCGGCGCGTCCGTTCCATCTGGCTCCTCTCCTTCCGGGGCGACTACCCCCTTGCCTCCAGCGCCTAGCTCTGCCGGCACCACCAACACTACTGTGCCTGTTCCGGCCGGTTCGGCTGTGATTTCTTCTGCTCCTGGCGGCTCAGCTTCGTCGACTGTCCTCACATCTGCCGCCGGCGGCGCTAGCGGTGGCGGTTCTGCTCCTCCCACTACCACCGCTGCTCCTCCCACTACTACCGCTTTTCCCGCCACCACCGCCACCCCCGCCCCGACAGCCCCGGCCGCCCCGCCCACCCGGGCCTACCC
>PYSR01000195.1:0-64196 GCA_003049425.1 Magnaporthiopsis incrustans
TGTTGCACGAGGAGGAAAGCCCGCTGGCTCCGTAGGGAGCCGGCGGATCGCTGGCTAAATACAGGTGTGCGGGCTTGGTCCCGTGACAAAAACGTTTAAAATTTTAATAAATTAAAATTATTTAAGCGGTTTAAACCTTATTTTTTTACCCTTTAATAAATTAAGCAATGGGTAATGTATTTTTTAATTCTCGCTTAATATTTTAAAATATTAAACCTAGGTATAATATTACGGCTTATTTTCCGTTTTTCCCAATAATATTTATTATCGTGGGATTTAAATAAAATGGTTTAAAACTCGCTGGTAAAAATGTAAAAACGAATCCCTTGCACGTTATCGTTATTGTAAAAAAGCCCGTCCCGTAAAAAAAACTGGCTTAAGCCCCGAATACGGTTAAAGTGCAGGTTTTTCCAAACCGTGGCCCAACGCAAGTTGGCGGCATAAACGGCCGTAAACCGTTCCCGCAGGTCCGGGTGCATAACGGCTTTCGAGATGCTTAGCAAAAATTTATTAGCTGCACATTTAATAAAAAGGTACAAATTAATATTTTAAATTTTATCGAGGGTCCCGGTAAAATCGCGGTTAATTTTATATTTTTTTAACCGGAATAACGTGTTTATAATAACATTAATTCGGCCAAATAAATAAATAATTTCCAGGGTAAAAGTGTTAATAAATATGGCAAAATTAATAAAAAGCATATTGCTTCGTCCGGGACTGGCGGTTTTTATCGTGGTGGCCGTATAAAAGCCTTTAGTACCCGAATAATCGGTAAGTACCACTGGCACCTCCTTGCATTTATTAAAAAAAATAAACGGTTTTATTCTTTTAAAAACCCATACCAAGCAAGCAATTTTAAGCTTTATCGGCCAGTACCGTAATTTGGCATTGTTAATTTGCTTGCTTAAGTATATAATAGGTTAAATGGCCAATTTTTTAATTATTTTGGCATAATCCCACGTATAATTTGGTACAAGCTGGAATAAAATAATAAAAAAGCTAACTTTTTTAAAAGCGTTTAATTATATAACCAGTAACCGGTAAAGGTTATAATGGAAAATAAATGCTGGCTATAACAAGGCGTCCTGCAAATTTTTAAATTTGGCCAGCTTTTCGGCAATGAGCGTTTAACCGGTTTTATTGGTATAACCTTTGCGCTTATTACCGTCCTTTATATTGCCGCTTTCCCGACCCTGCTTGTTAAAAGCGATTTTATGTGCCTGTAAATGCTTAATCCTTTTAACGTATCTCGGGATTAAATATTGTAACCAGCTGGTAAATTTAACGAACTTTTTAAATTAAGCTAAAATACGTGAAAATTTAAAAGCTCGGATTGCCTTTATCCAACTTTTAATGGTGTGCAACCCGAATGCGTCCATTTTAAAACCCAATAAAATAATTAATATATAATAAAAAAAAGATTTTTTAAATGCGATACCTATATTCCGATTTATAAATAAAGCTAAAACGATTTTTAAATAATTAAAATGCTTTTTTTTCGAATTTAAAAAAATAATAATATCGTTAATAAACGTTTTAACGAATTAAACGTACGGTTTTAGCAATTTATTTATAAACCGTTAAACGTACGCTGGAAAGTTTTTAAAACTTATTAGTGCCACTTTTAATTTTTTTAAACCTTGGTAGGAAATGATAATAATTTTTTCTTAATTTTTTTTTTACACGGGAAATTGGTAAAAAAACAAGCTTGCGTTTATATAAAAAACCCAGTATTTGCCCCTAAAATAATTAATAACGTCGTTTTAAAACGGTATAAAATAAACGTTAAAAATGGCGTACCGATTAAATGCGCGCAAATTAATAATTATCCTTGCCTTGCAGGCGCTTTTTAATAAAAAGCGGTAAATGATAAAGGCTGGGGCTGCAAAAAGCGTGGGCTTATTAATAAATTTAAAACGGTTTTTCTCGTGCAGCTTATTTAAAGTTTTATCTAGGACCTTTTTTTTAATTATCCCTATAAAAAATGGTTTTTGTGCTAGCTTTTTGAAAAAAATGTTTTTAAGCAGCGGGATACGCATATGCTCGCTTTCGTGCATCCGGATAATGCTTTTATAATTTTAAATAAAAGGAAATTAATTAATAATTTGCTGTACCTTTTTAATTAGGCCCGGGAATCGGGCTTTAATTTTAATCCCCTTTTTAGTTTTCACCTCGTTGGTTTTTATATTGCGCCCCACTTTAAATTTGCCGTAATATATAAATCCTTTATAGGGATCGAACGGGTGCTTGTTTTTAATAATTTAAAACGCTATTAATTAAACAGCTAAATTAATTTAAATAAATTTAAAGTTTTACGCCTGATCCTGTAATACGGGATGGCGTAAAAGGTTATTGCAATGCTAAAATGCGGATAAAATGCAAGCATGGGCAAATGCGCGCCTAAAAGCAGGGTTTCGTCCGTGCCTGGCAATTTTTACGGGAAAATTAACCTTATGGTTAAGCTGGAAAGCATATTTCGCGCGCTTTCCGGTTTTAATAAACGAATCATTTTATAAATAAGCGAAACTTGCAAATAATAACCCAAACGCCTTTTTTTATAAAACAGCCTTGCCCTATTTTATTTTCGTGCTTAAAAAATTGCGTTTGCATAAAAAGCCAATACAAATACTTTAAAATAAAACGAAAAAACGTTTACGATAATTATAAAAAATAATTTTATATTTTTTACCCATTAAATAAAAAACGGCTCCGGGTATCGTAAGCACGAATTTAAAACCTTTTAATTTAAAAAAAAACTTGCTAAAATGAAATTGCACCATTGCAATAAATCGCAAGGGAATAACCATTTTATTGGTTAATTTAACTGGCACCTCGGTTAAAAATTCATTTAAAATGTTTATCCGTACCTTTAAACCTTTAAAATAATAAAAATTAGCTTATTATTTCGCGGGATTAAAAATTATTTAGTAAGGGATAAAAAACTCGTTGCTTAAAAGTAATCCGGCGCCTAGCTTGGCAACTTTCCATGCGCCGGTGGTAACCTTAACAATGCATAACTGGCCGTTTAAAGCTATACCTTGCAAATAAAACAAGAAAATGGCCCAATTAAATGCTTTTTAAGTGCTAATGCCATTTAAAATAACGTTAACCGGCTTTTTTATTATATCGGCCATATACTTAAACATTTCGGTAATAATGGCCTAACGGCTGGCATTTATATTAAGGCAGGCTTAAAAGGTTTTATTTAATAAGTTTTTTTAAATTTAAATAATCGCATACCGGTAAAAGCTATCGGCCTTTAGCTGCATGCTATTTAATAACGACGGGCCGTGCAAAATAAAAAAATCCCACGCGTATTGGGAGGTGCTAACGGTAAAGAAAAAATCTTGTTCCGCCGGTATTGCCGTAAATTTTAGCTCGTTAAAATGTTCGTATCCCAAATTATAACAAACGTTGTTATCGTTTGCGTAAAAATTATTATTATTAAAATAACGCTTTTTAATAAACGTTAAATCGCTTTCGGCTTTATCCTTTTAGTTATTAGCGCTTTATTCGCTAAGTTAATCATTATCGGCCTTAAATTGGCTAGGCTGCAAATGGGTCCGTTTTGGGGCGGAACCATTGCTAGGCTTAAAAATGCCATCGGGATACGCCTAAAATGCGGCATCGGCGCTCTCGTTCATGCCATAAATTATAAGCCCATTAAATTTATCGTTTTCGTTTTTGCTAAGGTTAATATCCTGTTTCCCTTTTAACTTTTTTTTAGCCAAATGGTCGTAAAATTTATTTTTATTATCCTTTTAGCCGCCGTTAGCGGTCGGGAAAAAATTAAACGCTTTTATGGCTAAACGGAAATTTTTAAATTTATTATCCAGCAAATTAAAAAACATTGCTTTTTCTCCTGAAAGGAACCGGCTTATTTTTAGGTCCTTTTATTTAAAAAAGCGCGGGTAACGTCCGTTTGGGTTTTGCTAATCGCGGGGTTGGAACGGTTTTCGCTTTCCGTCCTATCGGCCTGCTTTATTAATGTTTTTAACCTTAAGTGCGGCTTAAATGCTTTAATTAATGGCTTTTTTTTTACTTTTAAAAGCTTGCTTTTAGCGTTTATTAAATGCCTGCCCCTTATTATAAATGCGGTGGAACTTTTTAAGCTATTTATAAGCCTTGATATTATTTTTCCACATTTTTTAATACTACCGAAAGTATTAAAAATAATCCGTTGGGTTAATTTAAAGCCCTGGGCGTACCATGTTACTTTTTAAACCGTTATTAAAAGCGTTATAAATGAATAAGGTAATTTAATTATTACTATACTTAATAATACGGCTTAAACGAATTATTTCCTGCCCTTATTACACGATTTTAATTCCGGTAACAGCGTTTTTTATAATGTACTTTAACTTTTAAAGCTTGTTAAAAGCAATTTCTCGGTTTATGCCGAAAATTTTTTAAAGCATATCGATATAGCTTTAAAAAATTTAATTTTTATTGGAAGCTATTTATAAATAAGTTTTAACCAAATGGCTTAGGATTAAAATGTGCCATTATTTAATTAAATTAAAAAAAGTTAAATGCAGGTTACGTGCAAGGTTATATTTAGCCTTGTTGCTTTATTAAAGGGTAGCAATATACGCTTAAATTAACTTAATATACTGGTATACGTTGCAAAAGGTATAACGCCCTTTTTTAATGTAACTTTTAAGCTTCGTTAAATTTTTTATAATATATTTCGATGGTTTAAACATTTTAATATAAACGGGCTTAAATTTTCGTTATCGGGGCTTGCTGTTTTGTCCTTTTAAAAAAGTTATTAAGTTGGCAACCAAAATGTATCCGGGTGCGGGTTAATTGCCCTCCGGATTTATCGGCGCCTAATAGCTTCCGTAAAAAGGGCCCGGTAATCCTCCTCCGGGCGGTCCTTTTCCATTAAAAGGTTTTTTTATAAAGGGCCTTGGCGAACAAAGCAAGCCTAAAAAGCCTGGGGGGCCTCCTGGCGGGCCTGGCGGTCCTGGTAATAAAACTCGCTAATCGCCCCAGCTTGGGCGGCGCATGGGGGAAAGGTCGCGTTAAAACGGCACTGGGTCCCTTTAATTATTATTATTATCGCTCCCTTTATCGTTATTAAAAGGCTATCCGGCAGTTGTAACCATTCCCTGGCCGGGCGCAAATGGAATTTAAATACATGGCGCGTATACCGCGGGATTAAACATTTTTTAACCCCCCCGGTTTATTTTTAGCATAAAATTTAACTGGTACGGTTATTTTAAAATAAAGTTATCGTAAAATTTAATTTAACCTATAACCAATTTAAAATGCTAGGCCGTTTAAATTAATGCGGCCCTAAATAACGGGATTAAAAATAATAAAACCGTTTAAAACGATTAAATGCTAAATAAATGCGCTCGTTTTCGGTAATTAAAAAATTTTCCTGATAGGATTTTAAAAAAGCGATACTGTCACGGTACGATCCCTTATAAGGACCATGCACGGTTGTAATTCCAGTTATAACAACGTTCCTCTTTTGCCTTGGTGTAACGGGTACAACGCTGGTTTTGTCCCGTGACAGTTTATTGTAACTTATTATGGGTCGCTCGAGTTCAATTCCCCGCACGGTCGCGCGCACAGGTTTTCGGTTGTAGCACAAGGGCGTGCGCACAACAGCCACTTGTGGCGCTTCTTTTTGCTGGGGGCGGGGGGAGAATTAATTCCAGCGATTCGAAAAGCTTACCGCGGCTTTTCAGGGGGGCTTATAGCGATTACCTTACTGTGGCATGGGCGCCAGCGCCTCGCTTGCGCAGCGCCAGCGCCAGCACCTTGCTTGTGCAGCGCACCCTGGAAGGCGAACCTTAATTGCAATTGGGGATAATTGCGGTTTAAGGGCAGGGTACTGTTACGGTACGATCCCTTATAAGGACCATGCACGGTTGTAGTTCTAGCTATAACAACGTTCCTTTTTTACCTTGGTGTAACGGGTATAACGCTGGTTTTGTCCCGTGATAGATACGTTGTTAGGTTAATTTTTAAAATTATTATTAAAATTTAACTTTAAATAAAGGTTTTTACCGCCCTTGTTACCGCGTGTTTAAAGTTAAGCTGCTAGCATTTTACCTCCTTTGTAGCTTAAACGATTCGCTGTTTGGTGCAAACGGGCGTTACACGATTTGGTTCGGGCAAATTTTAAGCTTTTAATTTAATTTCGTGCATATAAAAAACGTATTAATCGGGTTTTAACTTTATTTGTTACGCGCGTAAAATGGTTAAAATTAATGGTTTATAAAGGAAATTATCCGGCTTAAACGTAACGTAAACATGCTCCTGTCGGTTTCCGTTAAATCCGAAAGGTTTTAAAATAAAAGCTAATGGTTTTTCCTTTTTAAAGGTAAAAGTTTACGCTAATATATTATTTTTCGATTGTAAAAGGTTATAAATGGCGCTATATTTAACCAATTTTAACAGCCATAATTAGCCGAAAGGATTTAACGCTTATTTATAAAACGTTTCATGCATTTAATTTAAATTTTATAATTAATTATTACAAATAGCTTTTTTATACCGCCTAATATATCGGTTTTAAATGTAAACTTTTATATTTTAATAGCTAAATGCTTTTTAAATAGCATTGTCGTTATAAAATGGTTTTCCGTTTTTGCAAAAGCAAGTTAAAACGGCCTAATTTAAAACTTTTATTTCCGCCTCGTTAAATAAAAAAAGTTTTGCGGATTAACTGTTAACATGGCGGGCAATTAGCAATATAACGTTAAAATTTACCGATCCGGAAATAACGAACGATTTAATAGCTCCTTTAGCTAGCGTGCCTGGGAAACGTAATAATAAATCCTTTAAAAAATCGGCAACGGCAGCATTTCTAGCTCGAGTAAAAGGGCCCGTATAAGCCTCAATAAACGTGCTATTTATTATATAAATAAAGTAAAAAATAAATACCACCTGGTAGGTAATAAATAACGCGCTAAATACCACCTGGTAAATAATAAATAACGCGTTAAGGAAAATCTCTCGTTACTTTAAGTAAAATGCAACCAAAATGCAATAGCTCCTTTTATTAAAAAATAATCGGGAAAAGTTGCTACCATTTATTACGCCTGGGTTTACGGTATAATTAAATAAATGTTACGTTAAGGTAAAACGGGATGGGTAATAGATTATAATTATTAAGTAATAAATAAATTAAATATAATTTAGTATATTTTCAATATTTCCCCTTTTTATTTATCGGAAAAAAAGGGCGACCTATCCCCTTTTATATACTAAACGGCCTCCAGGGCCATATACGAACAGGGCTAGGTGCGCCTCCCTGGAAGGGGAGGGATTGCGCCACGTGTGGCTATCGGGGCGCCTTAATCGTGCACTGGTAAGGCATATAGGACGCACTTCGTGCGCACCCGGGTCGCACTCGCTGCGCACGTCCCCCTGCCGATAAAGCGGGCTTATCGGCGGGCCCCATAGCCAATGGGGCCGGGGCCTAATAAAAACCGCCAAAAAAAACGGTTATATGGCCAAATTAAAAAAAGAATCGGTGGCATATTTTATTAAAGGAATCCCGGAAAAATATGCAAACGGAACCGGCGCAATAATCCCGATCACCCCCAAAATAATTATTAAAAAAGCGTCCAAATATACCGGCCAGCAGGTTAAAACCATCCCGGGTAAAAGGCCCGGAAATTATACAATTACGGTTTAAAAAAAAGCGAAACCGTTTAAAATTTTTAAATTAAACCCTTTTAAATTAATTTAATAAAAAATACATATAAAAATGTGTAACCGCTGCTTTGGCCTGCATAATGAAAAAAAGTGCAAAAGCCCTTGCCGCTGCCCACAATGCGGCGCTGTAATAAATTAAACGGCTTGCTTACATTTAAACCCCCCTTAATGCTTAAGCTGCCTGGAACCCCACGCACCCGAACATTAAAGCTGCCCCTGCTAACCAAAAATGGTTAACAACCAAATGGTCCGGCTTACGCCAAACCAAAAAAAAGGCTTTCGGGCGCTCGGGCGCCTGAAATACCGGCAAGCCCGAAGGCCCCCGGCCCCGGCTTAACCCCCCGCACCGCCCGCCAACCCAACCCCCATAAAAATCAACCTGATAAACCTTCAACCCCCCTTAACCCCCCCTTTGCGGAACCAAACCCCGGCCCCACAACCTATTAAAACCCCGCCTTTAACAAGGCAGCTTCCCCCCCGACCTAGCTCCCCCACCCCGGCCAAACCCAAAAAATCGGTTACTATCGTTATCCCGGACAGCCCCTCCAGCTCGGACCCAAAAACCCCTAAACTAGCAGGCCACCGGTTCCTTAAAGCGAAAGCTAAAACGGAACAAACCGCCCGCAAACTGTTTTCTAGCAAACAAAATAAAGGCAAAACGCCGGAAGTACTTCCCTCGGCCTTTACGACAACGGCCCGGCTGGTCCCGACCCCGAGCCTAAAAAAACCTTTCGTTAAACAAATTTAAAACGCTATCAACCTGGTTAAACAAACTGCTAAAAAGCTTTAAAATAATGGCTAAAATAAAACGCTGGTTAGGGCTAGCGCTAAAACTATGGCCGGGTACGACTAGGAATTTTTTTTAAAAGGAATTAGCACCGGCCTAATTAAAACGGATTTCCCCCGCCCATTTATAAACGTATGGGGCACGAAAATTACAGCTAAAATTATAAAATTATATTAATTAAACACGTAAAAAGCAATAAAGCTGGTATATTGCTTAAAAAATTTAATTGTTAAAAAAGATTTCGGGTTAACAGCTATAACCAAATTTACCAATAAACTCCGAGCCGAAATGGGCTTAAACCCGGCTATAAAATTATAAAAATAAACCCCGTCCACTAAATAAATTAACACATTCCAATAAACGGTTAAAAACTTAACGAACAACCGGAATATTTCCGTTAAAAAGGCTTATAAAACGGTTCACGGTTAAATCGCTCACGGCTTAAAATAAAAACCTATAATAAACCAAATTTAAAAAAACCTCCCCTTAAAAGGCCTAATAGCGGCATTTAATTTATAAACCGAAAGCTTAATATTAACGTTTAGCGCAATAATGCATAAAATCCTTTAATCCCGCATATTATTATTATTAAAAGCAAAACCGGTGGAACGAAAGTATGCTATAAACATGGTTTTTTTAACTTAAAATTAAAACACACCCTCCCCCGAAAATAAAATTTAAAATTATTTACAGGAATGCTAAAAGCGGCCTAACAGCCATTAATAATTTAATATATAAAAGGTTATAAATTAAAACCAACATAATATACATTACAAAATTATATAAATATAATAATAAATTAAAACGAATTTTAAAGTGGCAAATCGTAGCAAAAAAAATAAAAAGTTGCAAAATTGCGTGTTATATTAGCAACACGGCACAACACTGGGACCCGGAACACCCCCCGACAACATATACCATGTTTATTAAATTTCCTAATTTAACGGTAACTTTATTTTATTAGCACCTAAAAAATACCAAAGCAACCAATGCTATAAACTTTTTTTACGGCCTTCGTAGCACCCGCAAAGTAATAATTAAAAATTTTAACATATATTACTTAAATTAAAGCATTAGTAAAAAGGTTACAGGACGGGGTAAAACCTTTTTAAAATGGTTTTACCGAAAAGGATTAGCCCTTTTTAATAAACTTTAAATACCAACCCATATATAAAAAAGCACGATAAATTTAACCTTTAGCCCTTTAAAAATAACCACGTTAAAAAGCTATCGAATTAACAATTATTGGTTTTTTAAACTGGAGGTGAAAATAAAAGGTCGGGATAAACCGCACCCCGGGCTCCACCTTTTCCCGGAAAGGACGAAACAGGCCAAAACCTTGGTTATAAAAGCTTTTAAGCCCCAACCAACCCCTGCCACCAAACCTATACAAATAAATAAAGCTGCATAACGGGTTATTAACGTTATTAAAACAGCGATTTAAGCAACCGGAATAGCAACCGGCACATATAAAAGCGCCAGGTAATAAACGCCACAATTTAACGCTTTTTAAAATAATAACCCGGACAATTTTAAAAAAAAGTGCCCCAGGGTTAGGAAAGCTTATTATTAAACCTTTATTTAAAAAGCGGGTCCCAATAACCTCGGACCGGTTTTTAAATAAAAAAAACCGGTAAAAAACAAGTCCTTAACCGTATTACAAATCGGCCGTAAAAAAATTAAATCAAAAAAGGCAATAACCAAAGCCATAGCTAATGCCGCCTTTTTAAAACCTTTAACCGTTAACCCGAAAATTACCAACGAAATTAATAAAATTAACCGAAATATTATAAATCGAATAACATTTTTTTTAAACATTTAAAAAATTAAAAAAGCGTATTTAATATAAAAATTTACGATTCCGGGCCCAAATGGCATTATAATTCGAATTTTTTGAAGGTTATAAAACCTTGCCTTAAAAAAACACCTTACCGCGGTTTACACGGGGGCCATTCGGTTAAAACATTTTTTAAACCCTTAAAAACGCGCTAAAATAATTACATTATAAAAACCCGGTAAAAACCCAACCATAACGAAAAGGTGGCGCCCAATTACCCTGCTGTTAATTTTTAATAAAAACTTTAAAAAATTAATGCAAAAAAGGATGGCAGTAATTGCCGTCGTTAAAAAAGCAATCCTTTAAAACATAACCGGCTTATTATTAAATAAATTCGCCTAAAACCTAATTACCAGCTTAATAAACGACGCTAATAAAGCCCGAAAATAAAAAAAACATAACCTATTAATAACCTTTAATATTAAATCCGCCTTTTTTTTAATTAGCAGGGCCACCCTTGCCGTTACTTTAAAAGCATAAAAATAGCACCTAAAAATAATGGCACTAGCAAAATTATTTGTAAAAAGTAAAACCTACCAATTCGCTTGGTATAAAAAAACCTTCCGCAGCAATAACGAATTACCTTAAAAATTTCCCTGGTTTTCCATTTTTTTTATTTTAACCCTAGCAATAATAATTAAAAATAAAATCCCGTTTACCATTAATAACATGTTCGTATACATAAACGATATCGCCCAGTATATATTAAACCTTTTCCTAATCTTTTTCTTTAATAAAACAACACGACGTATAAAAAAACTACGAGTAAACCTGGTTCAAGCAAACCTTTAATTAAACCCGAATAAAACCGACCTTTTATACATCCCGCCCGAAAGCACAGGAATAAAAAAAAAAATCCTGCCCACCAGGCATCGCAGCTTAACCTTTTATAAAAAAAGGGTAATAATAAAACATTAAATTATATAGCTTAAAATAACATTTCGCCCTATAATAAATAAAAGCTTTAGCATTTTTACTAACGTACATACGAAAATTGGCAAAGCGTTAAAATTTAAAGCGCTTACAGCCAAAATAAATAAAATTATTTAAAATTTCTTTTTAAATACGGCCAAAACGTAATATTAAATCGGGATTTTATTTACCCTTATATACGGGTTATAACCGCTATATAAAAATTTAAATAACACGAAAAAAAAGGGTTTTTAAAAAGCTTAAACGGGCCATAAAAGGATCATTTAAAATATTTACACCAGCATAAAAAATATCCCCCTGGCAAATTCGGTACTAGGCAGCCGGCATTTTATTAAAAGAAACCTGGGGCAAAAAGCTCGGGCAAGCGGCCAATAAGCTTCACACCCTTCCCGGTAACCACCCGGTAAAGCACAGGCTTAATCGGGCCCGGGATACGCGATTAACCCGATTAATAAATAACGCCCCCAATAAAACGGGCCCGGTACAAAACCCAGTCCCCCTAAAAGGTAAAAAAACGGTAAAACTTTTTAAGCTTAACCCCAAGCCAAAAAAAAAATAAAAACGCAAAGGTAACCCGGGGCCATAATTTTCATAAACTAACCCAACAATATAATAAAAGGCCAACCAACCGAATAGCTTTAAACAAATCAGCTGGAACCAATCCAGGTCCTAAATAAACTGGGCCGTTATAAACCGCGGCAAGGCACACACTTTCCTGGCGAAAGGCTCGGGGCACGGCAATTTTCTCGAATACCATTAACGGTTTAAACACCGGTAGGAACCGCAATAAAATTACATTTGTAACCTTCCCAAAAGGGTAAAGCACACGAATAAATGCGAATTTTAAAAAGTCCCGGCTTAATGGGCCAAAAAATTACCACCCGCGCCCACCCGGGCGGAAATTAAATGGCAGCTACGAGAAAAAAACGCTATGGTTCGCATATAAGTTAAAAGGGCGCTTAAAGCGACGGGCATCCAACAAGTCATGATCGTCTCGCACGACGGCGCCGAAGGCGTAGAAAAGCCTCAAACGGAGGACCCAGGGGACTCCGACGTGGAGAAGGACCTCCCGGTAACGGAACCGGTGGGACCGGCATAAAAGGACACAGGGCCCGAAGGGTAAAAAGGAGGCTGGGAACAGGGGTTTTACAGTTGCCTCGTGGTTATAACTTTCCCCTGTAAACTAGCACTCCAGAGCCGGCGCAAAGCGGCCACGTAGGTTTGCCATGCTGACGCCGCAGGCACGTTTGAGACCCTCAGTGGAGGGTGCCAGACGGCACAGGCACTAGCGCCTGTGCCAGAGGCACAGACGTTAATACGATTATTATTAGGGTGAGCTTTGGGGCTCTCTGCTCCAGCAAAGGCAGGAGAGAGCTCGGCCTCGCACGCGTAACAACGGTTGGTGGAGACATGGTCGGCCCCGGAGCTCGTTACCCGTCCTGGATAGGTGGGATGCTTCCGCAACGGGGCAAATTCTACGCACGTTCATGTCCCCGGACGTGCCTCTCGAGGACATGTGTCCCACCCACATGAACGGGTTCTTCGAGGTCGAATCGCCTCCCAGCGCCGAGACGGTATTCCAGGTCGCCGGCTCTGACAGAGGCACAAGTCCCGCCGGCGACGCGCTTCGCTTCCGAACCTCTTGGACGCTAGGGTCCTGAAACGGCCCCGGCCTGGCGAGCAGCACGCGCCTGCTTATAGTCCTGCGCCAGCTTCCCGACAGAGTGGACGTCCGACTCTCAATCTCGTTCACCATGAAGCCTACCGCCAGCAGGTGCTCAGAGAAGTGGTGACGACGCAGCATAAGCCGAGCCCTGGGGACGGAAATCAGACGAGTTGGTGTCCCGAATCTTGCATCGGATTAAACCTCTAACAGACAGGGAAGCACACTGCTCAGGCGGAGAAGAAGCAGTGCGAAAGGTGGAACTCGGGTCGCTCGACGTATCGCTTTTCACAAAAGGCCAGCAGCGCCTCCAATGGCCAGGGGAGGACCGCCCGACCAAGCAGGTATTCCGCTACATGGAAAATCTAGGGTTGGATCGCACGTATCCGTTCAGGATCCATCCCTCGGCGTCGAAGGCGAGTCCTTCAAGAGGCAAGCCGCTATACGAAGCACGAGACCGGTTTTCCGCCAGGAGTCGACAGGCAATCCATTGAACCTTCTCGACCTTGAGACTTTTTACCTCCCGCGGTCCCTGGCTTTTCGGAAGGAGAGAATCGTTTCTCCGACGAGTCCGCGGTGCCGCCCCGACGGGCAGTAGCGCCAAAAAGGCGCTCGCCCGAGTCGGTGGAAAAAAAGAAGGAAAAAAGCCGACTGGATGTCGCGCCCGGATGGCTACGTCGCGGGCGAATGGAAATTTGTCGTCTTTTCGCCGAGCCAAACAGTGTTTTTTTCCCGCCCGGCACGATCCACCTTGTGTTCAGGACTGTCCAGACACGTGCGCAGAGCGGCCATATTTTTTAGTGGTCTGATCTCGTGCGATGGCTTGAAATGGTCGTCGCACAGATGCAAAATATGGACAGCACCAACGAGGAGATGGCATCCGGCGCGCCACAGCTTGTGGAAGGACTCGTTACAGACAGGATCAAGGCCGGTCGGGTTGAAGAGTTGGGCGGTCGAGATGCCGTTGAGCGGTTCCCCGCCTTGGTAAGGGTAGCGTATTCCCCATCTCCACAGGGACGAGCTGGTCATCCGTAGGAATTCGATGCTGTCGTCACCGCACTTCACGACTCCGAGAGCCAAGGAGAGTTGGTGGGAGGGGTGTTGTAGGTCAGGGGAGCAGCGGCTTCACAACATATCGCAGCCGGTGTAGGAATCAGGCTGCAGTGGCGCGCCTGGCGTGAGGAGTCGAGCCAAAGGTTGAGCCAGGGCAGACAAGATAGGGTTGAGACTCTTAGAGGGCCGAGTCCATTGACAAGTCTGAAATTTTCACTAATTGCAACCACTAACCGCCCGGCCGACCGAAGCTGGACACGGCCACCTCCAACAATTTGCCCTCCGCTGTACAGCCAGATGCAGTGGAAGCGGCCGCGCCGGAACAGGTGTGAGAAGAGACGGACAACGACGAGCTTGTTTTGACCACGTTAGGGTGATGGTGCGTCAAGGCTCGCGCTGCCTCTTCGAGGCGGGCTGCTTGGAAGGAGAAGCTACAATTAAGATGACGGTCAATTGAGCCCGTACTATCCGCCCGCCGACACCTCACGGCCCTTCCGGCCACTCAGAGCGGCTTCCGGAGACCAGAATGCGACGCGGAAAAAGACCCTAGCTATCATTCCTAATGTACCCTCTGCTGCGCCCATTTATTTCCGACCAAGTAGATGCAGGCAAGTACACACGCGGGTGGCTACCCACGCGCCTTCAAACTTGGATCGCCCAGGCTCTAAGCCACAAGCTAAACGGCCACTGACCCTCTATTTCCCACGGCTTTCTCCTATTGACACCCAACGCCGGCGTTGGGCGTTTACGGTGTTTGATTCACCCCGGGGTGCTGAGAAGCACTCAACGTCCCCTTGCAATCTTCCGTATGACAACCACCTTCCAGCCTACTTCTCGCCGGTGCCCGAAAGACTCGAGCCGGCACAGACGTGGCGGCCAGCGATGCCCAAAAAGCCAGCCACAACAACCCTCCCTGCCCCCTCCTTCTCCCACAAAAGAGAGCTCGCAACTAGCCGATGATTACGGCCGACCTAAAAAGCCGAATTTTGTTATTTCCCGAACGCTTTGGAGTGTTGCCTACGACAGCTTCGAGGACAAAAAAGAATCTGGCAAAATTTAGCCTAACTGTAGATTAGGAACAACCGTGTCGGCTGACGGCTGAGCGCAATTTCGGCTTGGAATCTGGGCAGCGCCGTGCGTATCAGCACCAGAATCCGGACCAATGTGCTATATTTTGCTTCTTTAAGCCGCACCCAAAGCCTCGATAGTTCAACCAGCGGTTACCGGGGCGTATGCACAGCATGTATCCACACATACACGTAACTGGCAGGGGCCGGGGCTGGGGGCTGGCTGGCTGGGCTGGTCCCGGTGTCGGAGATGTCTTCGGTTTTATTCATCTGTTTACTCCCCTTGTCGGCCTAATATATTCGACTGTAGACACCGCAGGCAGGCTCCTCGCTGCCTCTAATGAGCGGTTACAGGTGATATGTGGGGGTATTTAAGCTACGCCCTATTGCTGCCTAACTGTCACACGGGGACGACTGGGCCTTAAGCACAAGAGAAGGGACGCAGCTAGATGCACTGTTTGGGGCCAGGCATCAGCGGGCATGTTGGGGGCCAGAAGAGGAGACCCAGGGCCGTCACAAGCTCCAAAACCAGTGCATAAAACGAGGCTCTCAAGGCCCAAGACAGGTTAACAGATTCCGGATTCCCAAGCAGCACTCTAGGGCAAGAGAGACTTTCGGAAATTGAAGCTACCTCCATCCACTTCCAAGCAGCCCTCTATACCTGGGAGATTACGCATTTCAGACGTTCCAGCAAGGAGCACGCTGGCAGCGTGACCCTTTGACGACGATTTGGCCTTGTCCTATTGTTTAAAACAAAGCACAACTCAAACTCGCAATGTCTGACCCCCGTCACTTTCTCCTTCCGCCCCGGCGAGACCGCCACGAAGGGCGCCGACATCACGCTGCAAGCCATCCGTGATGTCGACCCGTTGTCGCTCAGGAGGTTGTCAACATCGTTCGCGGCGGCCAACCCGCCAATCTGTCCATAAAGGTGACGGGCCAGACAATCAAAGCCCCAACGTCCGATCTTGATACCGGCGGTCGCGACCTTGTCGTCGGCGAGTTGCTAGACACGTCAGGCGTTCGACTCGTTCGCTTCTCGTTCGACCTCTGATCATCACGGCGTCGCAAGCTCCAAAGGCGGCGAGCGGTGGGCTTCGGGCCGACCATTCCGTCATGCTAGCCATCGGGGAAAAGACGATCACCAGGCTGGCTCCCGGCGAGCCCAAGCCACCGGGCACTACCTATGTCGAGAAGATCAAGGCCGTCCAAGTCGGCACCGGGATGCCGGTCGATCTTGCCTTGGGCGAGGACGGAAAGCCGATTGACGCCGAACCGCTTCTGGCGGCTGTCGAGGAGCGGCGATTCCAGAAGTTCGGGCGCATTCACGAGGCTCTCTGGTGGCACATCCAGGGTAAACCAACAAACGAGATGATTGACGTTGTCGTGTGGCCCCGCATCATGAAATGCATTGCCGCTTTCAAGAAGAGGGGCCATGAGGAGGAAATTCCCAACAGGAGAGACGGCTCCTGGACGAAATCCACGCGATGCGAGACTCGATCGTGCGGACGTTGCAACGACTGGGCGGCGAGTTTCCCAAGCCGACCATGGAAGGTCTGTCAGTCCGTCCGCACATTCCCCCTTTTGTGGAGACTCGCGTCCGAGTTGGCCAACTCGACGCGCTGGCCAAGGCGGACCACGTCGGCGTGGTGTTCTTCGACGATCACTCTCCCATCACCGACTTGGGGAATTCTATCGCGGTTGCGCGTTCCGGCCTTGTCCACCAATTGGGCAGTACCGGTAAAGGTGTCAAGGTGGCAGTCTATGAGGACGGCCCAAAAAGACACCACCGATCTCTCGTTTGTGGGCCGATACACGTCGGACCCGAAAGACAGCGCTCACGCAAGACTGACGCCCGCCGTGGTGAAGAACACGCAATACGGGGCCCCTCACGGGCGCGCTCCCGGCTGTGACCTATACTCGGCTAATAGCGACGACCAAAAGGCCATATTGTGGGCTGCCCAAAAAGGTTGCACCGTCATCAGCCAGAGTTTCCACCACCGGAGTGAGGCCAGATACGGGGCCCTGCAGGCTGACGACCTTCTTCACGACTGGATGGCTCTGCGGTCGCCGTATCCCGCCATCGTCCATGCCGCGGGCAATTTCTCTGACAAGGATCCAGACAACATCCAACCGCCTCATGATGAGTTCGTGAACCACAAGGGCTATAACACTCTCTCCGTCGGAAATCACGACGGCGAGGCCTTTGCCATTGCCGGGTCTTCGGTGTACCAGAATCCAACGTCTCCGCACGAGGACCGCGAGCTTCCCGAGCTCTGCGCCAGCGACACTGCCGTGGCGGCCGTCGGTATCATCCTGACGGGCACCAGCTTCGCTGCCCCCGCCGCGGCCGGCGTCGTCGCCCTCCTGCAGGGCGCCGAACCTAGTCTAAAACCGTTGCCCGAGGCGTGCCGGGCCGTGCTCCTGGCCGGTACCAACCGGCAACTGGCGTACTCGACGTGGTGGGCCGACGTGGGCTCCGCGCGCAAGGACAGCAAGGTCGGGGCGGGTGCCGTGGACGCCGAGGTCTCGCACAAAATTGCACTCAATCGGGCGGTTCGGGACAGACCGGCCGCATCCAGGGGCTGGGATGCCAATACGGTCGGGGACTCAGACATCGAGAGCCAGAGCAGGCTTTCCAAGTTTAGCTACTACCTGCGCGCGCCAGGGAGTCTCGTGTCGTCGTTCGACCGCCTCCGGGCCAAGGTGGCGCTCGCGTGGAACAGCGTCGTGGCGTCCAAGGACGGAGTAGTAACGTCATCCCAGTTGACCACGGACCTAGACCTGCTCGTTTGGGACAGTAAAGGGAATCTGGCCGCCTGTTCGGCCGTCCTTCGACAACAGCTACGAGGTCGCCGATTTCAACGCCATCCCGGGCGAGACGTATAAGATTGGGATCCGCCGGTGGTCCGGGTCCGGATCTGTCCGGCACGGCATCGCCTGGACCGTCGAGCAGACGTCGTGGCTGCTCGAGCGGCCCGGCAATGCCGGCTTTTCCACCAGCCTCGACATCGCCATGGGCTCGTCGTCCATTGGTGCCTACGAAACGACAAACGACCCCGCGCTGGTCTCGGCTGCCGGCCAGAACTCGGCCCTGCTTTCTTTCGGCGCCCCCGGACCCACGACGCCGCAGGTCGTGGTGGGTCTTAACATGGTGGGCACGGGCAGCTCCTCGTCCAACAACTGGGCCATCCGCATAAAGGCTTTCCCCAGCGACACGATCAAGCAAGAGTTCATGGTGCATATCAACTCGCGGTCCAACACGATGCTGTACAACGCCCGTGTGTCGTGGCTGATGCTGGACCAGGCCGAGCCCGACGTGCAGTGCGGCCGGTTCGACAGCAATGACTACCGCACCTCTGGGACCACGGGGAAAATCTACGAGACTGTCAAGTTCCCACGTTCCTTCAGCAAGCCACCCATTGTGTACATCGGCCTGAGCGGCTGGGACGTCAACGACAACTGGCGCATTCACTGCTGGGTCGACAACGTGAAGACGGACAGCTTTGACATTCACGTCGACACGTGGGCAGCTCGGTGCTGTGCTGGGCCAGCGCGACCTGGATTGCCATGGATGCCGACAAGCCGGGTTGGCTCACGGGCGAAATAACAGGGAAAAGCCAGTCGGCTACGTGGAATGGCCACGTCTCATTTGCGCGCCCGTTCCTGCGCGCGCCTGCCATGTTCACCGCACTGACCTACTTCGATGTCAGCCACCTCCACGACTTTCGTTTGCGGGTCAGGACGGAACCGAAAAAAGCCGGGTTCGACTGGAGCATGGAGACGTGGTCGGACACGGAGCTCTACCAGATCCGGGCCTCCTGGCTCCTGTATGTATTGTGGTGGCGATTGGTTGGACAGGTGACAATAGGCTGGGTACCCCCGATAAGACGGCGGTTAATTTGACGACGCCAATAGCCGCTTATGACTTCATCTGCCATTCGTCCCCGTTTCGCCCGCTGAATTGACCTCTGAATCGTCTGAGTTGCCTTTCCATCCATCTCGATAATCGGCCCAAGTTTCTTTTGGCATCATGGATGAACTTCCCCGCCACAGTATCAACTGGTCGGTGGATGAGCAGCGGTGGTGGCCAGCGTACAGATTTGGGCTCAAGGAGGAGGATCTGGTCGGGCCTCTATACCAACGCTTCAACACCAAGGCGCTCCCCGTCCAGAGCCTGGAATGTTTCCACCTCGACGTGCGCGATATCGCCACCGCAGCGCCGCGTGGAAACGTCGATGCGCTGTACGCGAAATTGGAGGAGCGGGCCGCACAGCGGCGAAACGAGCTCTCCAAGTGCTGATCTCGAATGGCCCAGGAGATGGCAACGCACCCCGAGTGTTTTGCGGACCTCGACCAGTACCACGCCTTTTTCCGGTTCTCGCGAGATTTCTCATTTGAGGCACTTGTGGAGCTGGCGCAGGACTTCTACAACAGACGGCGTCGGCGCGACCCATCTCCTGACTCTTTTGACACGGCGGGCAATGGAAAAAAGAAGCGTTTCACAGTCCGGTCCCTTCTCAATTCCGCCGGATGACGGCACCCAAATGCCCACCTTTCCTTCCGGCGTTCCCTCTCCACTCTCTGTCCCGTCTCCGCCACCGCCCATGGTGGCCCACGCTCAGGCATCTCCGGCTGCCTCTTCCGCTCCAGCTGCCGCTCCGCCGGAACCTGGCGCTTCGTCTCTACAGCCGGCGTCCCCTCCATCTACCGCATCGCCTAGGTCTCCCACTTCACCTGGAACGCGCACCTCGTCTGCGGCAAGTGCAGTCTTGCCTCGGTCATCCGCCGTGTCTGCCACCCTTGCCGCCTCGCCTGCCTCTTCTACCCTGCCTCCCACGCCAGCCAACGCCACAATGCCGGGCGCCACCCAAGCGAAGCGCGGACGCTGCAACGGTGGCGATTCGGCAGACGGCCACTCTTCAGCAACCCCCACGAAGCGAGCCAGGACAGGGGATGGCGACGGGCTCATCCGCCGCGCAGAACAAACGCAGGCGGACTTGCCGTGACCTGCAGGGTGCACAAGGGTCGCGCGCGTCACGCCCTCGAGACCCTGCGATCGCAGCTTCCAAGCCCCCTCCCAGCCCAGCACATCAAGTCGACGGCACGGAAGATGGTCAAAGGAGGAGGGGCAGGGAACCAGAGGCTGAGGCAGTCCATGGAGAAGAGATTCTATGAGGCCATTGGAGATGCGGGTCTTGCTTGGTTCACTGTGTTTCAGGGTAGAGCAGTGCGTTGTCACCTATCAGCCTGGCCAGGCGAGAACGCGGAGTATCCAGCAACACTTGTTCCGCCATCAGCCCCGCAGCGCGACGCGATGTTGCAACATGCGGCCGCAATTCGTAGCCTCGAAGAAGGCCGACCCTATACCGGCGGCGATGCAGGGCCGGCTAGGCAGCAACCTCGTCACCAGGCTTACCAGCCAGATATTATTGCTTGACCGGTGCCGTTCCGTTTTCTCTTGCTCTCAAAGATCCCATTTTACTTTTCTCCAGACTCATCTGCTTCCGTACTCAAAAAATGACCGAGACCGAATCTACCCAGGCGTTTTCGGAGGGACACGTCGAACAGCGACCAGCAGAGCTGGCAGGATCGAAGCATTCTGAGAACAGGCGCGAATCGCACACACAAGCCACAGATTTGATCCCGGGCATCAGCCAGCTGCGACTGCAGGGCCTAGATACGCCGCTGATCGAAAGTACGCGTATCGTTCTACAGGACCGCCATGGGGCAACCGATATTAAAGCCTAGAGCCTCCTGCCACGGGGCCGGAGGGGGCCCCAGACCAAGCTCGAGCCCGTCCATGTCGACAGTGCCGAGCTCCTGGTGCTGCTCCAGACGGCGAGTGACGTGGGCCATCACATACGTGTTGAATGCCCGGGGCCCAGCAACCGCGACCTTGGTCTCCCACTGCAAATAGTCTACGACGCCTCGTCCGAGGGCGTTTTGGTCAAGACCGACTCCGACGTCGACGTCTGGATCGCGCCACTGCCCGCCAGCGACGGCGTACCGCCAATGCGTACGGTACGCGGGCAATCGCGGTCGTTGTCCACCTTGCATGTTAAAGGGACAGCCAGGTCACCCGGCAGCGTCGGTTTTTGCAGGTAAGCAACCGCCTGCCAACTCCCGTCTTCTCTTTTCTCAGGAACCCCAATTCAGTAAGATCACCAAACATCACTCGCACTATCTGAACCCTCGCGTCCGTTGTCCGGGGCCGCCTTGCGTGTCAAAGGGATAGCCGGGTTGTCCAGCAGCGTCAGTTTCGCAGGTGAGCGACTGCCAGCCGGCCTCCCCACCTAGGTGCCTACCCACCTCACAAGGAAAGAGAGCTGACCAGAGGCGTCAATCGAAGAGGTCAAGGTGTCGTCGGAGATGGCGGCTAAGCAAGAAGGACCTGCCCGACGAGACGGCTTTTGTGCCATCACCTACCGGCTTTTCGAACGCCGAGATCACCCTCGCCTGGATCCGGATCTCCAACCGACTCTCTTGGCCGTAAAGCTGCAGTGACGACTCCTTGGTCAGGCTTGGGACCAGCTCACCCCGCATCCAACCTCGACCAGAAACGATACTCGCGAGGAGAGTCGCCAAAAGGCCCACGGCCGTCGGATCTGGCGTCGGCTCGTACTTGACGGGCTTACCGGCCACTTCTGGTCGAGATGATGGACTACCGCCTTCGGTTCGACATGCAGGGCTAAGGCTTGCCCGTGTTCTAGATGCCGCATCAATCGGCTGACGACTAGAACCCAATCCGGCGCATCTGGAGGGCTGCTTTTACCAAACGGCGCATACGCCGGAGGGAGGAAGCCGATCACCTCAAGTTTGGCGTGCGGCCGGCCGTGAGCACGGGGGTCGGAAAGTCACATCCAGACCTCGTCGGCTCCGGCTCCTCTAGATGGCGGCACAGACGACCGGCTCGTCGAGGAGATTCTACCCGGCAGCGACGACGCCGACGTCGATCACGGTCGAGCCTCGGGCCGGACCTCCCTCTCGACGACGACGTCCCCACGATGATGCGCACGGCAGTTGTGCATACGATAGTCGTGCACACCGGGAGGCTGCCCGAGCCACGCACAAAGGCCCCCTTGCAATCGGCGCATCGCCCAGCTGGCGACAGACGGGCCCGGGAGTGCCCAAAAAAGCTTTGCCGTCGTCTGCAGCCGTTGCTGTGCCGAATCGGGTCATTTGCAGTCATGCAACACCACCGCCGCACGCACGCAGATGGCAGCAGTGGCCATGCACACCTTTTCTATACGCATGCACGCCTTTTTATCAAATGCACGCCGTTTTCATTCAGATGCACCTTTTTGCATGCAAATTCACCGGTGCAGTAGGTGGTGGGTGGGGAGGTGGTAAAATCGTTATTTCAAAAGCCTCGCGACGTCCTCGTGCCCGTTTTCCACGGCAAGGTGCAACGGCGTTTGCCCAACGTTACCTTTCGCCTCCATATCGGCGCCCAATTTTACTAGCAGCTTCGCGACCGCCTCGTGCCCTTTCCATGCGGCAAGATGCAGCGGCGTCCACCCGTCGCCGTCTTTCGCCTCGGTATCGGCGCCCAATTTTACTAGCAGCTTCGCGACCGCCTCGTGCCCTTTCCATGCGGCAAGGTGCAGCGGCGTCCACCCGTCGCCGTCTTTCGCCTCGATATCGGCGCCCAGCTCCGCCAGCAATCTCACGACCGTTTCGTGCCCTTTCCGTGCAGCAAGGTGCAGCGGCGTCCACCCGTTGCCATCTTTCGCCTCGATATCGGCGCCTAGCTCCGCCAACAGCCTCACAACCATTTCGTGCCCTTTATATGCGGCACGGTGCAGCGGTATCCACCCGTTACCGTCTTTCGCCTTAATATCGGCGCCTAGCTCCGTTAGCAGCCTCACGACCGTTTCGTGCCCTTCCCATGCGGCACGGTGCAGCGGCGTCCACCCGCCGCCATTTTTCGCCTCGATATCGGCGCCCAGCTCCGCCAACAGCCTCACAACCGTTTCGTGCCCTTCACATGCGGCACGGTGCAGCGGCGTCCACCCGTCACCGTCTTTCGCCTTAATATCGGCGCCCAGCTCCGTTAGCAGCCTCACGACCGTTTCGTGCCCTTCCCATGCGGCACGGTGCAGCGGCGTCCACCCGTCGCCGTCTTTCGCCTTAATATCGGCGCCCAGCTCCGCCAGCAGCCTCACGACCGTTTCGTGCCCTTCCCATGCGGCACGGTGCAGCGGCGTCCACCCGCCGCCGTTTTTCGCCTCGGTATCGGCGCCTAATTTTATTAGCAGCTTCGCGACCGCCTTGTGCCCTTTCCGTGCGACAAGGTGCAGCGGCGTCCACCCGCCGCCGTCTTTCGCCTCGATATCGGCGCCCAGCTCCGCCAGCAGCCTCACGACCGTTTCGTGCCCTTCCCATGCGGCATGGTGCAGCGGTGTTTGCCCAGTGTCGTTTTTCGCTTTTATATCGGCGCCTTGCTCCGCCAGCAGCCTGGCAACCACCTCGTGCCCGTTTTCCGCGGCAAAGTGCAACGGCGTTTGCCCAACGTTATTTTTCGCCTCCATATCGGCGCCCTGCTCCGCCAGCAGCCTCACGACCGTTTCATGCCCGTTCTTTGCGGCAAGGTGCAACGGCGTCCACCCGTCGTTATCCCTAGCGTCGACCTCGGCCTTCCCCGTCGCCAGCAGCCGCTCGACGACGGCCTCGTCCCCGTTCTCGGCGGCCCGCGACAGCAGCGTCTGGCCACCCTCATCTCTCGAGTCGACGTCGTCTGATAACGGAGTGCTTCGATCACCTTGTGGCCTAGAAGACCCGTCTTCAGGTCGGTCGCCGAAATAACTGTTGAAATTGAAGAAGTCGCTATACTCGGAACCACCGGTAGTTTCCGGGGCGGAGTGGTCGGCCCTATCGAAATCACACAGTTTCAGCGCTGGGGTCCCCTCGCTCTTGTGAACCGCCCCGGCGATCCAGCGTTCGAGCCTCTCTGCAGCCGTCAGCTTTGGGGTCTCTTTGCCGTTGCCCGCAACGGAGTGGTAGAGGGGTTGGTCCAGCCGAAACAGCCTGGCGAGGGCGGTGAGATCCAGTGTCTCTTGTTCCTCTGCGTTCTTTGGCTCCTCGGGCAGGCGGAAACTGCCGGGTGGGACGTTTAAATCCTGAACAATGGGCTGTGGCCACGGGAGAGCGCGGAGGGCGAACTCGTAGGCGTGGCGCAAAACATGCTCGACCAGTTCTGGCGAGTCCTCAGGTCCGTTCGAGGTGCACAACGGACAGGATCTGATCCCCATTGTCTGAACCGCGGACCAGGACAAAAGGGTCGAAAGAGGGTTGACCAAAAGCTCATCCTCGTGCTCGGCCTGCAGATGACTGCCCATGTTGTTTATTGTTCCGTGGTCCGCATCTTGCTCTTTGCAAAACGGGCACTGCCACCGCGGCAGATGGGTCTTTTTGACGTGGGCTTCCCATTCGTCCCGTGTGCAGAAGAGAAGCTGCGGCGTGGGGCAGTTTTCCGCAATGCAGGTGTAAGGGCACAGGTCTTCGACGACATGCTGTCTTCAGGCCGAGCGGGTGTTGATTAGTTTCTGGCGGCTAGGCAGAATTGAAGCGCGACCACCTACCTCCACGTCCGAGGATTTCTAAACGTTTCGATAGGCAAGGACTGGCAACAGCAGGGACACGTCGATATCTCTCGATCCAATAGACAGAGAGGTGCTTCTGGAAATTCGGCATCGGAAGCGATGGAGGTGATTTGCGTCCTCGCCGTCCCTGGAGTGTACTTCTTAGCCGCCGGCACGTGCTGGAGGGTTCCCTCGGCCGTGGACGCGAGGGAAGAGCCTGAAATGGTTGGCGCCCCGCGTCCCTTGCCTTTTCCAGGCACGGCAAACGCGGAGACTTGGAGGAGTCCAGCCTTGTCCCCGACTTCCGGAGGTTTACTATGCGGCTCCTCCGTCCTCGGGACTTCGGGGGTGGCGAGCGGGCCGTGGTCATCTCTTCGAGCTTCCGAGCGTCGTTGGGCTAGGAGGAAGTAGTGCCTCCGTCTGAGATTTGCGTCGATGAGTCGCTTTTGGATGCTGTTCATCTTGGAGATGTCGACGGCGTTGACGTAATGGCCTTGGTCCGTCTCGCGAAACAAGCCTTCTTCGGCTGGGCGAAGGAGGACTAAGCACTCGAGATGGGTCCTAAACTCGGGGTATGCGTCCGGGTCGAATGTCCGGTCGGCTCTGCGGCTCCGCGACGCCTTTCCGGTGCGACGGATAGCGGCGCCGATGAGGGCTAGGTTCTTGATGGCGGCATCGATGTTCTGGATGCCTTCGCTAGAGTCGTCCCCGAGGCTCGCATAGTAGTCGAGGGAATCGGCTAACATGGTAAGCACGTTCTTCACCAGGGTCAGGTCGTTCGCCCGGCCTTTGAGTCTCGAATCGAGGGACGCCCCCGGCTTCGCGGTGGCCCCCACGCCGTCTGCCCAGAGGTTGAAATCTGCCTGTCGGTTTTCCAGCGCTTTGTCGGAGGCCAAGATCCGCTCGAACTTGGAGATGCAAGTCTTTGTAAGATCCAGAACGGACCCCGGGGCCGTGGATCCGCCCCTCGCCTGACCACCTAGCGCTGCCATGTCGCGTTGAACCGGCGACCTGGGTCGTCTTTTGGCGTCCTCTAAAGTCGATGTCAAGGATGGGACGGAGTGAGGGCATTACCCCGCTATTTTGTGGCCGACGACCAGTCGTTGATTTGTTCCTTTCACCTCGCCCAAAACCATCGAGCGGGGTAGTTATGGGCGACTCCTAACAACTGAGACGGCGCAGCCCCGCTCTGGTCTCCGAGAGGACTACGACATCCCTCTCAGACGTGAGCATTCCCACCTAGGCATGGCTGAAAACCCTTGCTTTCTCCTTGTTGCGCAGGCAGCAAGTATGTCTGATGTCATCTTTCGGACAGGCCTCAAGCCGTCCGATGCCAGCTACCGCCTAGCGCACGATGTCGCCACCAGACTTCACCTCATCAGCGAATATATCGGCTCCCTTCCGCCTTACTGGATCGAATCAGACGTTGAACGGCTCTGCAAAGCACTTCTGCGGGACTTGTTGGCCACTGAGCAATTTGACAAGGCACCGGCCAACTCACTCTCCTTTACGTTCCTGTTCGGCCGGAATAGCGCAGCGGACAAGGTGACTCGCGTTGCAACTTTCTTCAGGACACGAATAGACGAGGGGGGAAGACTCAAAGCCACCTGCGACGAACTCCTAGCCAGGTTGACAAACGAAGACGATGCAGAGGGCCAGAGATTGCCCGGCCCCGTGTTGCAGCGCCGCGACGGTACTAACGACTCAGCTCACGTCCACGACGGCGTCTATGAGGCCCTCGAAATGATAACAAAGTGCGACCTGGAGTCTCACGGAGATGGGATATCAACCAGCGACCGAAGTGCCCGAGATTTGCGACATCCGGCAAAGCTGTGCCTACATGAGAGCGGCCAAACCGACAGCTATGCTTCTTTCAACGTCAAAATCCTCGTGTCAGGCGTGGACATGAATTCCTGGCAGGAGTTTTGTCTGAGAGCGTGCGTACGATCAATCCGCGGAGCCGGCCATTTTCGGAGGTCAGAGCCTGAAAACAGGACGGTCGATCATCCCACGGCAGATCACGTCCTCTAGGCCGGCTATTAACGTCACCCCTTGCTCTCACGGTTACTCGCTGACGGCTGAACGTTTAGTCACCAACAAGTACAAAGCGCGACCGAGGACCACCAGAAGCCACTCAGCCGAGGAGGTTTCTGTCCAATCCTAGAGAGGGATATCACTGCTCGTCTCTTCTTATCGTTTAAGGAAGACTGCGGCCTTTTCTTGCTCAAGAACGGGGAGGTCCCAGGGCAGATTCTAGAGTCTGGAAATGGAGAATCCCTCGCAAGCGTCCTTCATAACTACGAGCTCACGCCCAAGGACAAGGTCGTATTAGCATACGCAGTTGCTCGAGCCTATTGGCAGCACTACGACTCGAAGCTGATGGGAACAAAATGGACGAGCGAGACTATCCGGTTCATGCACGAGAAAGGGAGGAGAGGACACGAAGGACAGCTACTCCTGTGCGCGTACCTGTCGTTCCCTTTCGGTGTCCCCAGCAACCCCTCCGATGACGTCCTCTACGAGGATATGTTGAGTCACAGATGCCCTCGCATCTTTGACATCGCCGTCCTTCTTCTAGAAATCGGCCTCGGTAAGCCTTTCCGATCAGCAAACAAACAGGACCCGGTCGCGCAAGCAAACTTCAACCACAAGATCGCAACCGACGAGCTTCTCGAGCTGCACAAGGCCAACTGGGACGGCTTCACGAACAAGTCGTACTTCGACGGGGCCGTCAAGTTCTGCTTCAACGGCGAGAACTTTATTCCGACCTCGAAACAACCAGGAACCAGCCGACGGGGCGCCGTGGCACTTACACCCCCCATGGCGGCGTCCGAAAAACAAGGAGGGATCAGTTTCCGCCGGAGCACTTTTTACCAGAACGTGGTCCGACCGCTTGAGTGGCTAGCAAAGAAGGGCTTCATGAGCCAGACGGGGGACATCACCTACGTCAGCAAAAAGCAGAAGCCTCCAGACGGGTTAGCGTCAGCCGACGCAGCCTGGCGACCTGAGCCAGAGGCGCTCTTCCACAGTGCTAGTATGCCACTTTCGGGATTTCGCCTTGGCCCTTCTGGGTTCGCTCCGGTAAATAAAGACGAGTGTCTCGTGCCGGATTCGTCCGTTTCTTGCTTTTTTATGAGCGCCTTATTTCGGCGAAAGCTGACTCCTCAACTCATAGTCGTCCCCAAAATGTGGCTTGATGACCTCAAAAAGATCAGCAAGCAAGTGGAACAGAAACGACGTCTGGCCAAGGATCCAGCCACAAGGCGCATCCGGGTGGCCATCCTGGACACAGGATTCAACAGGGATCTGCCCGTCTTCGAGCAAAAGACGAGCCTGCTTGGACGTGTTGCCGAGGAAAAGGACTTTGTCGACGGCGCACCAACCGTGAAGGACGAATTTGGTCACGGCACCTTTATGGCGAGACTCATCATGGAGTGTGCCCCTGGAGCAGAGATCCTGGTGGCGCGTGTTGCCAGGAACACGAAGGAGCTCGAAAAGAGCAAGGATATGATAAGACAGGTGAGTGGGTTAACCACAATCACAAGTCGGGGACAGCTAAGCTTACCCATCTGGTTCGTTAGGCTATTCTGTGGGCTGGGCAACCGGGCAAGGCCGACATCATATCCATGTCCTTCGGCTTTCCGACCGACGATGAGGACATACGTGAGGCTATCGCGACGGTGCAGCGAGAGCGCAAGGACAAAATAATCTTCCTCGCCAGCGCGGGGAACTCGTCCTCGGACGAGGAGAGCTTTCCTGCTCGGCATCCCTCGGTGATTTCCGTGTACGCCACGAACTGCCACGGCACGTTCCTGGAGTCGAACTCGGAAAGCACGAGCAGAGGGGCATCCATCATCGGCACCTTTGGCGACAACCTCCCGGACTCCATGTGCGAGGAGTTCGGCACCGTCTATCCGGGCGTTTGCAAACCCGGGTCGTCGGTCGCCACGGCCGTGATGGCTGGGATCAGCGCCACCATGCTCGCGTATGCCGCCGTCCTACCCTCCCTGCTCAAATTACAGGGACTCCCGGCCAGCGTGTGCAGCCGGGCCCTTGGGCAGCTCTGGACGGCTCGGGGCATGGAGGCGTTGCTTTATCGACTGGGGCCGGAAAATAAGGACTTTCGGCGGCGACGGGCCGTGAAGCCGATGTGGTTCTGGAAGAACCGGCCAGATGACGCGAGGCGGTGTTGGGGGATTTGTGAGGCAGTATCAGACGTCGAGAATAAGTCCTCGACAGGCTGACCGGACGGCACGGGGCGGTTTTTCGGCTCTGCGTTCAGGAGGATGATTCCGCGTCGCGTGCACCTCAACTTGATCCTCCAAGCGTCGGGAATGCCAGTCTCGGTGCACCAGGAGGGCAAATTTATTCCTTTCTGATCTGAGTTTGTGAACTCGTATGATATCAAGAGGAGGAGTGGTGAAGTTGGAACCAGTGTGCCCTACGAGTATCACGTTTGGGCTCAGATAGGCCGACCCGACATGGTCGGTGCCGATTTCCAGGGCCATAAGCGTGTGAAAGACGAGATGCTTAGTGAGGAGCCAGAACATGGGGGTAGGAGACTGACTTGCTTAGCTACGACGGCGCCTCGCAACGGTCATCCAGCCGCGGGGGGAGGCGCGGAAGAGGTCGAACTAAATTTAAGGGCTTTTTGGTGGAAACTCCCGGCGGGACTCGCTGCACATTCGGAAACCGCTCGGTCCATCTCCACCGGCTAGTTATGCCTCGGCAGGCTGGAAGTCGTCGTTTTATTCGATGGCCTTCGCGTGGTCGAGTACCCCAAGGGCAATGGCGCCACCTCATTTTGCACGAGGTCTGCTACATCTTCGACACCTCTTGATGGCGGCCATAACATTCCTGACGTAGAAGATGTCTGATTCACTGTTGAATCGCAGCAAAGGCGGCGCTCCTGGGAGGTCAAGTACCATTTCGCCAGGAAAGGCCCTTATTGTGGCTGTCTGGGACCAATCTGCCCTGTCAAATCCCCACCGTCGCCAACAAATGCTGAGAACACGCGGTTCGCACAAGCCCGAGAAATTCCAGACTTTACATCCAAGTTCGGTCGGAAGATTAGGGAATTGTGCAAAGTCCCTCGGGCCTTGGACGCTGGCATCCCGGAAGTCGCATCTGGGTCAGAGCTGCAGCGACGTAGCTACGGAAAGTAAAAGTAGTCCGCTTTTTCGAATGCTAGCGTCAGGCTGGCTATATGCCGCAAGGTTCAAATACAGGTCCTTGGGCGATGGATGGCTGGA
Source organism: Magnaporthiopsis incrustans (assembly GCA_003049425.1). Taxonomy (NCBI): domain Eukaryota; kingdom Fungi; phylum Ascomycota; class Sordariomycetes; order Magnaporthales; family Magnaporthaceae; genus Magnaporthiopsis; species Magnaporthiopsis incrustans. The sequence continues at coordinate 29,857 of PYSR01000195.1, forward strand.
AGCGAATTCAGGAAATCGACATATGGCAAAGCAGCCATTCGGAAGGCGGCTGGTGGAGACGGATCGACAATTGCGCAGCTATCGCCTGGGAGTAGGCGCCTGCGAGATGCGCCTGGAGCCTGGAACCAGACGGGGGCACTGCCGCTTTACTCGTGGCAATTTTACCCGAGCGACCTGGTACCGCCTGCAGCTCAAGTTGTGGGTTAGTAAGCATCGCCGCTGCAGCTCAGGCCCGCCTCACCCCCGCTCGGTGATGCTCAGGGATCTAATCACCTCCACCACCCTTTTGGGAAAAATGCATGGCAACGTCCCTTCGCAACCAACATAACCCCGTCCTTCCACGACTTTGGTTAACTTTACGCGATGTATGCCACGGATGAGGAATCGGCCGCCGCCGGGATGGGGGACGGGTGCAGACTGGCCAAAGGCCCTGTTTCTGGCGCCCTCCATTCCGGCCATGTCCAGGCGCCCGGCTTCTGGCATCCCTTCCTTTCCCTCGACGTCCAGGCGACCGCTTCCCCAGCGGATAAAGCGGAAGCATTAGGCCGCAAGATCCTCCGCAGGTTCACGGCGGAGGACGATCTACAGGAGGACCCGTTGCAGCAAGGGGCCCCCCAAGGGACCGCACAACTCCCGTGGGACCCCCACGTCCCCTTGGAGGAATGCCGGAAATGCACCGTTGGCACGGCAAACACGGCGCCGGGCGTCGACTCCCTGATGGTTAAACTGCTTGCAACGGCATGGCCGGCAATAAGGGAATACGTTAAGGCCCTTTTCGAAGCATGCTTAAAGGCTAAGCACTACCCGGGCCCTGGGAAGGTATCGTCTCCGTTGTCAAATTCTCTGCCTCTATTTTTCCGCCTTGCATCCCATCCCACCCAGCCCGGGAAGTTAACCAGAATTCGAACGTCATGCTCGTTTTCCTGGACGGAGAGGGGAATGAGTGACGCCCGGGGCCGTCGTAGGCTTGGAGGGGACTATGATAAGAGGCGAATCAAGCCAGGTAATTATCTTGAAACACCCCAAGTAGCTCTCGAGAATTCTCTCTCAGCTTCTTGGAGGCACTCCACCACGCAGCATCCGGTCCTGACAGCGGTTCGAAGCCGCCCGCCAACAAGTCCTTGTTGACCCAATCCAGCATTCTCTGGACAACCATGTCATCCAGCAGGAAAATGCTGTTTAGCAACGTTCCCGGGATAACCCGGCTCTTCCGCCGCTTCTGGTTTGCCTTCATTAAGCCTTCGGACGGCAGCCGCACGCGGCCGGCGAACACGGCCGCGAGCACTTGCGCTTGGAAGTCATAGAGCGAGAAGGTGGTGGCAAATTGGGTCACGCCGATGAATGCCAGGGTCGGATCGGGTATGTAGAAGATGTCCTCGTGGAGATTGTGCACGGTCCTGGCGTCGGCGGTTATAACAACCTTCTCGTCTGCGTCTTGGGGTGAAGTGAATGGCTGTTCCAAAGCAGGGCCAAGGAAAGGGTAGGTCGTCAGGTAACCAGTGGCTAAGATGACGTGGTGGATGCCATCTAGCACCTGTCCGTCTTGAAGGACGACTTGGCCCGGAATAGGGCTATCACCGTCGAGTGGCGGCTGTTCTGGGCAGAACTCGTTTTGGGGTCGGCCAAATGTGACGAACTTGTCCACCATGGCCACCTTCTCAGCCTTATCAGGGTCCGCCTGGTCTCTAAAGTCGACCTTGGTGTCCAATGCGCTCTGAAACACTGTGGCGTCGTTTTCGGTAAGCTCCTTGGTAATCTCTGCAGCAGAGATGAAGGCCCCAATAATGACCACTCTCTTCCCTCGGAAAGGAGCTGGCGAGCGGTACTGTTTCGCGTGCGTTACCCGGCTCGGGAACATGTGCTTCCAGGCTGCCAGACCAGGCACGTCAGGCACCCGAGGGATGCCGTACCTTCCGGTGGCCACGACGACAGCGTCAAACTCCCAGGTCTGCTTTTCAATAGTATAGTGATTGCTCGAAGCAACAAACCTGGACGTTTGGACGCGCCATTGATTGCATCCCTCCTGCTTGGACACGGCTTCCACCCGTGTCCGGAAGCGAATCTTTTCCTCCAACAAGTAGATTCGAGCAATATCTCGAAGATACTTTAGCACTTCTCCGTGATCAAGCTGGTCCCCGCTGCCCTCTGGCCAGTTTAACAAGGAAGTCCGCATGACCACCTTGCTACCCCTACTCTTCATATTCTCGTACACAGGACCCGGGGAATTGAATTCTGCCTGCGCCTCCTCAAGGCTTAGCTGCCCTTTCTGTAGCTCCTCAAGCTTGGCCAAGTCAGGGGCCGGCGGCCGAAGGCTAGGGAAGGGTGGATCGTGAGCAGGTTGTGGATTGTACTTCCATGCTCCGCCAGCTGTGTCCTCTCGCTCGATCACGGTGACATCGATACCGGCGCGGAGCAGGTGCACAGCCGACACCAGTCCACTTAGCCCGGCTCCAATAACTGCGACTGTTTTAATAGCACCAGGAGAGATGCATGTGGTGCCATCCTGTCTTTGGTGGCTTGAGTCCATTGTTGTTGTCGTTCCGCTGCCGGAGCCAGGGTGAAGTCAACGTCCTAACGATAAAAATTCGACCTCATCAGAGTGACGGGTAACGCGCCTGATAAATAGATTTGGAGTTTTGCTAATGGCGCCCAGCGACCTCGCCGCATCCATGCAGCGATGGCCTTGGGAACAGCACGGAAACACTGCACATGCGGGGAAAAGAATTTCGGTCACATCCAACAGAGTCACCTGCAGGGCCAACGTCAACTTTCAGCCAATACCACGGCGGCCCCCAACTTTGTTGGCCAATATTATGCGATGTCGAGGGGTCGGGGCTGGGTTTATCACACGTGTGACGGTTCAAGCGCGTGGGTTTGGTGCACAGACCCACATCTCTGGGATTTAGCTTGGAAATCCCCGCTTGCTCCCTCGTAAATAGATTCCTTTCCCCCCAATTTGTAATAAACTGTTCGTGAGGAGAGCAGAATGCACGGCGACCGTAACACGGAGGCAACCGTTGGGCCGGAATTGGACAGCCAGGATACCGTACCCGATGGGGGGTAACCCTTCCCTGCGGAGGAGGAGGAGGAGGAGTATATTTAACGTTGGTAAATCGGGATCTACCAGTCCCTGCCTCACGAGGGGCATACGACGTGCTAGCGCTACCTAAGCTAAACATTAAGCTACATGTTGCTATCCGGCGGCTAGCAAAGTTAAACCGAAGGCACACGGAGTCGGGCCGTATTCCGGCGCTCCTTGATAGTGAGCGGGCGATCGGCTGTAGGGCGTATATATACGCCGGGGCGTTGTAAGCGCTGCGGGTGGTAGTAGTGCGTTGGGACGGCAAGTGTGCCGGAAAAGGGGGGAGGCTAGGCAGGGGGTCCTTGAGACCTCCCCTAGGCCCGGCCGGGGATCGCGGGGGGCCAACGAGCCTACTGTTGGTCCGAGAGGTACAAAGGAAAAGGCGCAAGTGCAAAGGAAGAAAGGGAGGGAGGGAGGGAAGTGGGTGCAAAAAGTGGAGGGAGGGGGAGGCCTTGGCTGGGCCTTGACGGGAATTGCGTGTTTCGCAACGGAGACGGCGTGATGGATGCGCTGGCGCGCGGGGGGCCCGGTGCAGCATCGCCGCGTTCCTCCTCGCTGGCTGGCCGGCGAGGAGGGCGCGCGCTACCCCATTGGCCGAAGGGAGGGCTGTTGGCAACGGCATGCCGCCGTCGCCAGCGCCGTTGGCGGGCGTGGTTGTTGGTGTTGGGTCGCTAATTGGCGGGTGTTAAGGATTTGCATGCAATTTGGCAGTGTACACTAACAGCACCATGCCAAGAATTGGTGGATTCGAGGAAGGAGTGACAATGCCCAATACAGTTTTTTGGGCGATGAATGTTTTGAGGTGAATTCGAGAAGTCGGCTTCTGCCATGATGCAGGGCGGCCGGTGGAGGCGGATTGATGATTACGCAGCTGTGGCTTGGGAGTGGGCGCCTGCCAGCTAGGCCTGGAGCCTGGATCCGGGCAGTGAGCTGGGAGCCTGGAACCAGACGGGTTCAGGGCACAGAGTGGGCACTGCCGCCTTACTTGTGGCAATTTTACCCGAGTGCATGAAACGATGCCAAGCGCTAGCTCAGGCTGATTACCTTGACCACTTCTGACTACTGTGGTACCGCCTGCAGCTCAGGTTGCATCAGCGGCAGCTCAGGGCTGGCACTCAATCCAGACTTGGGGGGCAATTATTTTCGGGGATGACTATTGAGGTAGGTAGATACGACCGCATGCATACCCGTGGAGCTCAAGGTCGGTGGCATTGTGCAAGGGGTTCAATTAGACTTCTGAGAAACTGCGAGATTCCCAGCTGCCAGTGCTGGCTCTCGCCAAAGCGACCGCCGCCTGTCGTGGATCGCACACCGGCACTGCGTTGGACCGGGTAGGATTAGGTAGCCTACGCGACGCGGGTCAGCCCTGCCTGTCCATCTGCTGAGAGAGCACCTAGACGCCAGGCCTTTTTTCGGCCCAGCGCAGGCTATCGCGCGATATATGCCGACATCCGCATTGCCCGGTCAAGAAATGCACGAGATAGGGCGAGGAGGAAAAGCACATGCGCCAGATCTCTCCGCGAAGCCCTGGGATGGGATCTTGGAGGCAGCGTGGCTGCACCTCCTGCTGACCTGCCGCATGGCTGTGTCTTCTACTCCCGGGGCTTTAGAACATATAGGGGCGCCCGTCCCGCAGAACAAAGAGGGGCCAAGGCTTGACGACGGCCATCAACGAAAACACGGCCTCCCACGAGGCAAGGCTGTGCATTTGTAAAAATACGGCACATTGGAGCAATGCAAAAGCATCCTAATATGCAGCAAAATCCTCTTCCGACTCTATTTGGCTAGTTGGGAAGCCGTCCCATACTAATCTGTTCGTCCAAGTCAACGTCGCATAACACATAAATCTCGTCCTAACCGACCCATCCCATGGTCTGCTTACCTGTAGCGGCTCCGGATTTTTCTTCCTGGACTACAGACAAACAGGTCCTAGTCATGAGACGAAGAAGACGAAGAAAAAAGGCCGTTGTACGAACGATACAAGAGACGACGCTTCTACAACCCTTACTGAAGAGAAACAGTGCCACTGGTGGAGTCCTCCATGAAGATGCCACCGTAGATGATGGCCTCCTTGATGCCCGTGGGCTGCTGGGCGTTGCCGACAGGGTTCTTCTGCAGCGCAAAGTGGTACTCGCCCAGGCCCGACAGGTCGTTGGCGATGGGCTCGGTGACCTGCTTGAGGGCGGCGTCGCCCGTGCTGTGGAAGACCTGCATCGTGTTCTTGTCAAAGTCGAGCTTGATGGCAAAGTTCTCAAAGGCGCCCTCGCCGAAGGGGGTCTCGAAGATCTTCTTCTGGGCGCCGCCGCCGCCGCCGCTGGTGCCCACGACGGCGATGTTCTTGCCGTTATCGGCGCCCGTGCGCACGTCGAACTGGTGCTTGGTGAAGTCCTTGGACTCGAGGCTGACGAGCTGGTAGTCGTGCGTCTCGTTGAGCGGCTTCTGGGCGTCGCGCTGGACCGAGAAGTGCAGCGTCCGCACGCCCGTGACCGCCACGTCGTTGAGCTGCGACCGGATCGAGGGCAGCAGGTCGGCGCGGCGGATGTTGGACTGCGGCTGGCCGCCCTGGGGGGTGAAGATGGACTTGTCGTCGATGTTGATGGCGAAGGCCTTGGTGTTGCCGGCCTTGTCAAAGATGGACGCCTTGACGCTGGGGAAGGTGATCACGTCGCTGAACTGGAGACCTGTGTATGGTGAACGGGATGTCAGAGTCAGGGGTGATCGTTGTCGAACCGTGGAAGGGGATCAGCATGGAGAGGAGACGCACCTTCTCCTTTGACGACAGCGCTCTTGAAGACGCTGGCGAGAACGTTGAAGCCCTCAGGCTGGATGTTCTGTGCGATGCGGCCGTCAGGCAGGACAAGAGCTCCACCGGTACCAGCACCAGCACCAGCACCAGGAGTGGCACCGCCTCCGGTTGTGGCACCGCCCCCAGTGCTGGCGGTGCCGTTGTTGTTGGCGCCATTGTTCTTTTTCTTGTCCTTGTTGCCGCCCTCTTTTTGGTTCCCACCAGTGCCCTGTTTGTTGTCTCCAGCAGCAGGGTTGTTGGTTCCAGTGGCAGGGTTGTTGTTTTCGGTGCCGTCAGCGGCCTTCTTGCCGCCATCTTTCTTGTCTCCAGTCGCCTGGCCGTTGTTTACGGCGCCGTCAGCTGCCTTCTTGCCGCCCTCTTTCTTGTCCCCGGTGCCCTGATTGTTCGCGGTGCCATCGGCGGCCTTGTTGGCGTCCTCTTTGTTGTTTCCAGTGCCCTGGTTGTTTACCGTGCCATCAGCGGCCTTGTTTGCGCCCCTAGCCTCGAGGCTGTACGAGCCGGGGTGGACGGGACTGGCAGCGACCGAGGCGGCCAGGACGGTGAGAAGGGTGATGATGGAGGTCTTCATCTTGGTGGTCTTGTTTCTCTGACGTCAGGGGAAGAAGGAGCGTGAGTGCGAGCGTGATTAGGGACTAGAAAAAGACTGTATGTAAAAAAGAAGGTGACCGGCACTGCGGAAAGAATGGAATTGGTTGCCAGAAAGGGGAGAGGAAAAAAGCGGTCCAGACCGTGCTGCTAGAAGAATAGGATGGGGAGAAGGCAACACCAATGTCCAGGAGCCGCGGTTCGGCCAAGATATATAGGCGAGGCATGTCTCCCCACGAACCGCCAACAGCTGCCAGGAATCGACTTACAGCTGTCGGGCGCGGGCAAGCTGGGAGTATCCATGACAAGAGGCGACTCCAAGACCCCTCATGATCCATATCGTCTCATGTCGTGGTGAAGATGGTTCCTGACACGGTCAGCGACAAACCTTCCCCGGACCCTAGTTTGCCGCCATTGCAATGACACCGTTTCGGATCGACGTGTTTGCATCCGTTTTAAGCCAAGGCTCTCCGACGTCCGGCCACCGGGTTCTGACAACGCCTCCATAAGAGGCCACCCGTCAGCGGTGCATGTGGCTAGGATGTGATCGCGATCCATCTCCCGTGGAACCGTCAGTTTGCGCCAGGGTTGGCAGGATAAGAAGCACCGCGAATGGTGGCCGATGACGACAGCGAGGTGCATCTATGGCCAGCAGTAAGCGTACCTATTTCTGGACCTGAAAGACTTGGCGCCGAACAGAGTTTATAACCCCGGTTGCGGCCGTCGCCGCTCGAGTCAAACATCTGCCATATTGCCTTTTTGGTCCATCGGGTCGTTTTGGAGCGTTACACTCTGCGCCCCTTCGCCGGGACAGACGTCAAGCCTTGATGATACGACTGTGTCCGGAGCCACGGACGCGTTCATAGACCGGGGCGCGGTGGAATCGGCGAGTGCACCACCTGCCGGGCCCCGAGGGCAGTGGAAGAGCAGGGGGATTGACACACCCACTCCCCGTCTCGCCGCCACGCCGCCACGCCGCCACAGGCGCACCGCGCTATTGCAACCGAGCTTGCACGTGACCCCAGCGCGTGGCATCGAGGTTCGGCATTGCTCCGTGAAAAGGCCGACGCTTGTGTGATGTGATGGCTGCAGCCACATCCATGCTGTCACACCGGTGTCACTCACCTAGGGAGAACTCGGCGCGTCTAAATCACGCGAATGGCCAAGCCCGCTGGGCCACGACGCGTTTTCTGCCAACAAACAAAGGGAAACTACCAGGAGCAGGGCGCCCCAAAAAGCACAGCCCAGGGTCCACCCTGCTTACCAGGGAAGAAAGGGATCAATGGTTCTTGGTCAGAAGGGTTTACTACCTTAAAATATAATACGACTGAATACCCCAGCGTCTAGGTATATGGGATGAATACTGTTCATCCTCCTTCGTCCGTGCCTAAAAAACCAAAATTTTCCAGCTGCATTGAGGCCGGCCGAGAGATGCCGATGTTTGAAAAAAAAAATGAGGGAAGAAAAAGGAGAAAATAAAACGAAACAAATAAACAAAAAAGCAGGCTAGCTTGGGGACGTCTCACAGACACATCTGCGGCTGGGTCGATCGACAAACAACATTCCTGTTGGAGCCCTCCCTGCGCTTTGGCCTCCCCGAGCTGGGCCAAACACATCAGGCAGCATCACCACGATGTGATAGCGCTGATTGTGGCTTCCTGCCAAGGGGACTAATGCATCTCTCTTTGCTTTTTATGAGTGAATTAACGCAGCTGACATATAGCTAAACTCGGAAAACCTGATTCCCGAGTGCTCACCGCAAGACTAATTAGCCACCACTCCCTAAGGTACCTACCAGATAGGCTGAAGCAGGTACGTAGGGAGGCCCAAGGCACTCCCCGCGGAGGCTTTGGTCCGGTTGGTGCTCCCCGGCCATCCCAGTCGAACTAGGCGCTGGCCCATCCACCTCAGCTGTTCATGCATGTTTCGGCCACCCAACAGCCCGGCTCTCGGATGCTCCTTCCGATTTGGCACCGAATCTCCACTCACCCAGCCAAGGGGGTGTCAAACGAACACCCTCGACCGTGGGTCCCACGTGACAATGATCTGTTTGTTGGCGTCTTGGCTGAGATCACGAATTTCCTAGGACCCAATTACATGTACCTGCCTCTCTAGTTCCATCCTCCCTACCTACCTACCTAACAGGTAGCTAGTCCCCCGACCTGATCCGCCCTGAAAAAACTCGTTCTGCTCCCCTCACCTCTGTGCTCCTCGACAACCCGCAAAAAATCACAAACGGCCTGCGGCAGTCTCCTGGACCAACCACCACGGCGCGCGAGGCCATGTCCGAACCCACGAGTCCGTCCTTCGAGGCTGCGGCCCAGGACGTGTCGGTGCCGCTCTTCAAGTACGGGCTCCTAGCACCCACCAACCTCGCATCCTTCAACTTGGCGTCCGTGCGGCTAGGCGAGAATCATGCCCTGCTGCGATGCATTGCGGACCACGTAAGTTCACGCGCCGGGCAGTCAGGGGATCCCAACTGGGGCTGAGCGGAGCGAGGATGAACACTGACCGATCTCGCGTATCTTGCATGCAGATCCACAACAAGGAGCAGCTCAGCAGCCTGTGCCGTGTCAGCAAGACCTTTCAACTTGCCTTCACGCCCGCCTTGTACCGTGAGATGGACATCGTCACCAGCAAGTCCGAATACGGGCGGGATATTTTCGAGGCTCTGCCCAACAACCCGCACCTTCGCCATGTCCGTCGGCTCCAGCTGGACTTGAACCACAGGAACCCCAGGGGCCCTGTCAACTCGATCGTCCGGTCGCTTGCCCGGCGCATGCCTATGCTTGAGGAGTTCGAGTATGTCCCCAGTCTCTTCTTGTCAAGCCTCCTAGGCTCTAATTAGCTGCTTTCCCCACATCTCGGCTAACACCAACGCAACAAACTTGGTAGGTGGGACGGCGGCGTGCTGCTGCAAGAGACCCAGATGACCATCCGTCTCTCGTGCCTGAGGCTCAAGTCATTCGTCATGCTATATGAGCCCCCCTGGGAGGTACCGGTGTGGGACTACAAATACAGGTCGTCCCGCAACAGGCGGCTCCGTGACTGTGACACCTATCGCGAAGACCGCTCTGATTTATGCTACTCCAGCGACGACAAAGGCCATATTGACGAGGTCCAGTCAGCTCTGGACTCGGCAGACGTGCATCATTTGGTCCCCTTCTCCGGCCTCACCAAGTTGAAGATCGGCGACATGCATGGGCACTATGAAGATCTCAAAGACGACTGGAAGGCAGACATCCTGCGGGTTCTCCTTGCCTGCCCAGACCTCGAGGAGCTAAGCCTGGGCTTCGGTGACGACTGTGTGAGGTTGCTGGTGGGTGGCTTTGCGACGCTTCTGTCTCCCTTTCTGCGGAGTCTTTGCGAGGAGTATCACGCCAGGGGAGGCAAGCCGCTGAAGCTGAGAGCCCTTGGGCTCGGGCTCGGAGTCCTGCTTAAGTCCGCCTCGTCCCTATCGAAGCTCGTCGACCTCGAGCACCTCCAGGAGGTGTACATCGATAACCGAGGAAAGATCGACCGCCACCAGGACCACTGCCAGCCAGACGGGGGCTGGGTTGGCAACACCGGTATCGCCTGGCGCACATTCAGCCAAGCCAACACCCCGAACCTCCGCCAGGTGCAATTGGCCTCCGACGTGGTTGATTTCGAAGAGCTTGGCGAATACCTCACGTCACTCATCCCGAGCCCCATCAGGACGCAGATCCAAAACGCTGCGGTCCGCAAGAGATCAGGACTGAACCAAGTCATCCTGAAGCTCTGGGACACGAGGATGCAGCCTGTGCGCCCTGTCCTGTTTATCGGTGATGCAGTCGACGGCCTTTTCCAGCTGCTGGACGATGGCGTGGCCCCTCAGGGTAACGCACTGACGGCGGACGGATTGGATACCGCCTGGCAAGCGTTCTTCGGCTTGGCGGCGAGCTCGAGTCGCCTGGTGGTTTACACCAAGCCCGACCGCGGGCTCGACGGCATCATGAACGTGGACAAGCTGGAAGCGGGATTGAGGACCCTGCCCCACGTCCGCGACCTCGTCGTCGCCTGCCCTTTGAATTTCGGGCGCTTGGATGACCTGCACGCGCCCAAGCTCATCAGTCTGCGGGGCGAGGCCACGTCGGACTCGCTCCTCCCGCCGAGCCTCAACAGCCCCGCGTGGCGCGAGGCCGTGGCGCTTCGCCTCGCCCGCGCCGGCAAGGGTCTCCGGACCGTCAAGTTCGGACGCATGGCGTGGCGTGTCCTGAGGGGTGGTGGTGACGACGGCTCGGAAGTGACCATGCTCTTGAGCATGGACAAGTACGAGCAGCGCCGCCACGGCTGCGACAGGGGACCGGCCAGCGCGTTCCCAGAGTTTGCGATTCCGGAGGTTGAGCGGAGCCGCGAGCCAAACTTTTATTGCGACTTCGTTGTCAGAATGTGGTAAACTAGTAATTAATTAGATGTTATGTAACCAGACCAAATTGCTTGTGACTGTAGAATGCCTGACGCCAGCCCTGGCGTGTCTGGCTGCCAGGACTTGGCCAGTTTTTGATTTGGAGTTCCCACACATCATAATTACTCTTATGCTGGCACGCGGGACTGCCTGCAATGGCAAAAAACAAGCGGTAAACGAGGCAGAAAGTGAGCTCGGCCAAGGGATTCGCTTCTCTTGGTTTTGAAGAAATTTTAGAATATAGAAATGATTTTAGAAAGGAAGCGAGTGTGCGCACAAAAGCTGCCAAGATCTTTTTTTTCTTTTTGATTTTTTTTTTTTCAAACAGTGTTGGACATTGTTGCTGATGAGAGCCAGAAGTTCATGCTGGTCCCCGCTTATCTGCAGTGATAATTACTCTGAACAAAGGCAACAAGGCAACAATACCACCACTGTTCCACTCCACAGGTCATTGTCTTAAATCCCCAAGGCAGGTAGATCCTGACGATATCCTTTTCCATCAGCATATAAAACCTCGACCACGGCAACTCGATCCCCGTTTCCTCGAGACCTGAGAGCCCCAAACCACGGAACCTACGCCCACCGACACAATGTCTGACAGTCAGATTCTTCTCCAAGGCGACGTCGAGGCGGCTTTTGCCGACCTAGAAGAGCAGCTTTGGAGGATGGCTACCTGCCGGTCACTCTCGACTGACCTCGACCTCAAGTCCGTGTTCGACCACGTGTCCTATAAGCAAGCACCGATGGGCTCTCCGCTGTGGTGGGCGCTCACGCGAATCCACGGAGTCGCAGCCGCTCAGGAGATCAAGCTGCAGATGTGCGACTACGACCTCGAGCCGCTGAGCATGATGATCAGGGCGAACTGGCCGCGCCGCACCCGGGTAGACTTATTAAGAACCGACAAGGCCGAATTCATGTACGGCGGCGGCGACTTCGACTCGTCCTGGGGCGCGGCGGGAAGGCTGCTGCTCAGCGCCATCCCCGAGATGGCAAGCTACCTACTACCAGACGATCCTGACCTCGACCCCAGCGCGGTGCAGGGGCGCAGGGCGGGAGAGCTCAGCGCGTCTGATCTGGCGACGCACACTATATACCGCATGAACGAGAACTTCTGGCTCAGGCTGTACACCGAGCTCGAGGACGTCGCGAAGAAGTGCGCCTCGAGGGCCGAGGACGTTGCCGAGCGGGCACGGAGCCGGCTGGGCGCTGCCAGCGCACTCGTCCGGATGCAGGAGCAGCGGCAGGACGAGGACGAGGACATGACAGATCGGGATGCGGAGAACGAGGAGGGCGAGGCGAGCGAGGGAGATGAGGAGCAGCAGCAGCAGCAGCCCGCAACCACCGACCCCGAGACCAACATCGCTAGGGAAGAGACCTGCCACTACCGTGTGCTGCGAGAGTGGCTGTGGCATACGGTGCGCGACCCCGCCACCACGCCCAAGGTGTACTGCCCCATCTGCCACGACGACCTCGTCGTGGACAGCCTCCGGCTGGCCGGCCTGCCACCGCGGCCTAGGCACGCCAACAACACGGTGGAGGCTGGCATCGTCCTCGAGGGCTGCGACCACATCCTGGGCGACGCGTGCTTCAAGAGGATGACGAGAGCGGCCGGGACCGACCCCGCCTCGTGCCCCATGTGTCGAGAACCAGTTGATCCCGACTACTGCGAGCCGCTGGAGGCCATGCTCGACGCAGACTTCCTCGAGATTGCCGTCGAGCAGAGGGAGCTGATGGCTGATCCGTGAGCTGGGCAGGCACGTGTTGGGGGATATCTATCTATCAGCGGGCAAGGAGGAGCTGGATTTTGTTTTTACGGACACATCCGTCTCATCTTGTCGACCAGTATATTTCCAGCTGGACTCTGATACCTCTCTTTCTTTCGGCATACGGAGCTGGGGTTTGTTTTTTCATACATTCACATCTCCCTCATCTAGTCTGCTAGTATTTTTCCGGCTGGACTCTGGGCAGACGGAGCTGGGGTTTGTTTTTCATACACACATATCTGCCTCATCCAGTCGGCCATTATATTTCCAGGCTGGACTCTGGCGGCTGTAATTCTACTGGTGTCTTCTATGAGACTTCTCACTTGATAATAATGCAATGTGTTAACTGGAGCTGAATTTTGCAAGTTCAAGTCATACTTTCGGTTTGAATGCATATTCATACTAAAAAGGCCGCTTGCTTTTGCTTTTATTCATCCTTTGTGTGTCCTTTTTCTCTTGTCCATTCTTTTTCCGTGTTTTTTTCTAATCCCGTTCTTATTCTCGTTTTTGACGAGATCCAAAGTTATCCGGAAAAAAGGATGAGAAAAAGGATGAAATAATCTTGTTTTCCCGCCTTACTCTTCCTATTTTCCCTCTTGTCTCCTTGTTTATTCCCTCTATCTTTATTTCAATTTCCTTTCCTATTTATCCTGCTTCCTCTTCTCCGGCCTTGGGCTTTATATACCTCCGCTTATGGCAAGCCCAGGCCGGCTTAACATAGCAATCATCACGGGCAAATCACCGTGAAAATATGAATAAAATGCACTAAAAGATCGGTATCAATTCTTCTGCTAGGTTGTTGGGCGGACTCGCCTACGTGCAAGCCACTGCGGCTCCAACTACAGGCGAGGTCCCGCCTTGTGGAGCTCGTCGTGCACAATGTCGAACGCGTACACGAACCGGGCGGCGCCCGACTCGAGCCTCTCCTGCGACGGCAGCACTGGGCCCTCGCAGACACCACACGTCGCGCGGCGCTCCCAGTCGGCGGCGCCATATTCCGGACACCGCCAGAACTCCAGGCACCGCTTCCCCGCGATGTGGCCGCAGGGGAGCACCAGGCCGTCGTTGCACGTGGCGCCCAGGTAGGGACCCTTGCGGTCGAATTCCCCGCCCGGCTCGTCCTCCCAGTCGAGCCCCATGATCGGGGTCCTGCGCTTGCAGAGGCTGCACTTGGCCAGCGGCGGCGACCCGAATCGCGGCCCGTGGATCCAGTCCTTCAGCGGCGCCACCTCGTGCGTCACCTCGCGCTCCCGCCGCTCCTCCCCAGCCTGCCGGCGGATGTACAGCTCCTGCCACAGCTCGGCCGCCTCGTCGGCAACCTTCTGGGCCGCACACAGCCTCTCCGGACTGGGCCCGGGTTGGCCAGGATGGGCATTGTGAGGGCGGTCCTCGCCTGAGCGCAGAACGGCGGTTGGCCTGAGGGCTGCCAGGGCCGCGATCGCAGCTTGCCACGAGTTCTGCCAGCTGCCGCCTCCGAAGAAGGTCTGGTTCAGCCGGTACGAAGTTACGTCGATGATGCCGAAGGTGCGGTAGGCACCGGACTTGCCGTCCTCGGTAAAGGGGTGTGTGGCACCGAGGGTCCCGCGGATGAGTAGAGGGTGGTGCTGCGGGTTTGCGCCGGCCTCCTGCTGGTTGGATACCTGCTTGGCCGCGTGGTAGAGACGGGATAGGGCCCAGTAGGTCGGGCTGCGGATGCGGAAGCCGACCATTGCCTCGACGATCCGGCTGCGGAGCTCGGCGTCGCGGCCCAGCTCGGCAATCACCATGTCCCAGATCATGCGCTCGAGTTTCTTTGTGGCGCTCACAAGCTCCAGCTCCAGCTGTCGATGCTCCTCCACCGTCTCCGGCTGCTGCTTTCGCTCCGGCTTTTGCTTTCGCCCCGGTCGTCGCCCTATATTAATGGTGATCCCGTCGTTGCCCATCTTGCCTCCTCCGTTTTGCTAGGCTCGATAACGTGAGGTTCAAGAGCGAGTGGATGCCGAATGTCGATCGTAGACGCAGAGATCCCGTGTGAGTTATCTCTCAGGCTTGTCTCACCATCAGCCGAGTATCGGGAAAGCGTTTGGGGTCTGGTAAAATTTATGGACAGTCGGTGCTCCATTCTGGCCCTAGGAACGAACAATTCCGTCGATAAACAATGGGACATGACGCTTTGGCTTTGTTTTAAACAATGGGCGAGTGCAAGGGCCTTCCAGGCGCAATAAAGGATTGCTATTTCTTTTCCCTTTTCTCTTTTTTTTTTTTTTTCTCTCTTTTCCAAGACGATGGGAGCGGGAGAGGAAATGGAACAGGAAAGTCGTGGGGAAAAAGGGCGTGTTTGGTGGTAGCGGTTTTTTTCCCCTCTCGTTTTTTGTTTTTTACTGATCATTTTTCTTCCCCAGCAAGGATCAGTATGCACGTTCCCAAACCTATCGGTCGTTCGAAGAAGGTTTCTGCCACCACTCAACCGACCCCGCGCCCAGCGACGGATCACCAGGTCAATCAATGGCTTGGGCCTCGGCAAGATCAATCCGTTTCCTTGGACGAGCGGGGGTCGATGGATGGCTGGCTGCACCCCGCGTCGGGGAAAGTTGGATGCGACGGAACCCGGGGTTGGACCGACGCTAATCTCCGGCGATGAACTGGGACGCAGAGGGGTTATAGGTAGGTAGGTAGGTATCTACCCCCGGTGAAAAATGAAGAAGATGGCATTTAATGGAAGACTTGACGGCGAATAGAGTCCTTCTCGGTTGCTCCTAGACATATCATACGCTGTCGCCAAAGGAATCGCAGGCGGGTGTCCGACATGATGCGGGTTTTGCCTGCCATTCTGCTTTGGTGCTGTGGGATGTTAGGCGGGAACACTGCGGTAAGTTTCACTCTCTCTTCTTCCTTTCTTCTTTCTTGGACGAATGTGCCTGACACGACGCCGTCGACATAAAAGTCGCTCAAGCCACAGGCAAACGAGGTCCGGACCGTCATCAACCTCGACGGCATCTGGAACTTCGCGCTAGGCAGCGCAGGCTCCGACGACCCGGACGCAGACAAGGCCTGGCAAAAAGTCATCCCGCCCGACGTGCAGATCCCGGTCCCCGCGAGCTACAACGACGTCCTCGTGGACGCGAGGGTCAGGGACCACGTCGGTTGGGTCTACTACCAACGCTACGTTACCGTCCCCAAGTGGTTCGATGGCCAGCAGTACTTTCTCCGCTTCGACGCCGCGACGCACCACGGCCGCGTCTACGTCGACGACACCTTCGTGACGGAGCACGAGGGAGGGTACACGCCCTTCGAGGCGGACATCGGCGGGCTGGTGAGGCCCGGGCAGCGATTCCGCCTCACCGTGGCCGTGAGCAACGTGCTCACCTGGCAGACGATCCCGCCCGGACGGGTCCAGACGGTGCCCAGCGGCAAGAAGACGCAGGTCTACCAGCACGACTTCTTCAACTACGCCGGCCTGGCCCGCTCCGTGTGGCTGTGCGCCGTCCCCCGCGTGCACATACAGGATGCCACGGTCGTCAGCGACGTCCTCGACGGCGGCGCCCGCGGCCTCGTCCGGTTTCACGTCGAGACCAGCGAGCCCGTCTCGGGCGGCCGCAAGGTGCGGGTGACGCTGCGCGACGAGCAGGACGTCGTGGCCGGCTCGGCCACCAACCCCACAGGCACCATCGACATCCCTTCGCCGCGCCTCTGGAGGCCGGGCGCGGCCTATCTGTACCAGCTGCGCGTCGAGATAGTGGCGGCGGACGAGGCCGAGGTGCTCGACTCGTACGACGTACCCGTCGGGATCCGGTCTGTCGAGGTGGCGGGCAACAGGTTCCTCATCAACGGCGAGCCCTTCTACTTCACCGGGTTCGGCAAGCACGAGGACAGCCCCGTGCGCGGCAAGGGCTACGACCCGGCCTACATGGTGCACGACTACGAGCTCATGCGGTCCATGGGCGCCAACTCGTTCCGGACGTCCCACTATCCGTACGCCGAGGAGGTGCTCGAGTATGCGGACCGGCACGGCGTCGTCGTCATCGGCGAGACGGCCGCCGTGGGCCTCAACCTGGCCGTCAGCAGCGGCGTGTCGGGCGGGCCCGCGCCCCCGACCTTCTCGCCCGACACGGTCAACAACGCCACGCGCGAGACGCACGCCCAGGCGATCCGCGAGCTCGTGGCCCGCGACAAGAACCACGCCTCGGTCGTCATGTGGTGCGTCGCCAACGAGCCGGCGTCGGTGGAGCCGGCTGCCCGCGGGTACTTTGAGCCCCTCGTCAGGCTGACGCGGGAGCTCGACCCGACCCGGCCCGTGATGTTCACCAATGAGCTGCGGGCCGGGCCCGACAAGGACCAGATCACGGACCTCTTCGACGTCGTCGCGCTCAACAGATACTACGGCTGGTACGTCTACACGGGCGACCTCGAGTCCGCCGAGATGGAGATGGAGGCCGAGCTGCGCCGGTGGCAGGCCAAGTTCGGCAAGCCCATCATCCTGTCCGAGTACGGTGCCGACACCATGGCCGGGCTGCACACGAGCATGGCGAACGTGCCCTGGAGCGAGGAGTACCAGGCGAGCCTGTTCGAGATGTCGGGCCGAGTGGCGGGCCGCGTCGACTCGGTGGTGGGCGAGCACGTGTGGGCTTTTGCCGACTTCCAGACCGCCTATTCGTCCATCATCCGCGTCGACGGGAACAAGAAGGGCGTCTTCACGCGCGACAGGCGGCCCAAGTCGGCCGCCCTGGTTCTCAAGGGGCGCTGGGACGCCATGCGACGGAACAGCACTAGAAGCTAGAACAGCCGAAATTGACCCTGATCCTGATGTTCCCACTGTTCAAACACTCCCGGTGAAACTCCATCCTTGAAAAAGCCCCGACTCACGGCCCCGACCGCCACCCCGATTTCCGGGCTAGCAAGGACCTCCCGGATTCGCTCCCTTGCTGTGTGTTCCCCTCACCACCGTCGAATTTTGCTTCACCCCACTCCGGCTGCAGGCATGAGGCAATATCGATTCTTGGGGCCTGTATGCGTCTCCATCGTGTTGCAGCGCCAACCGACCCTTCCTATGCAGCAATAGGCGGGCGGATCCACCACATCCACAACTGTGTGGTCCCCTTTTTTTAATTTTCCCGCTCGCGAGGCATGGATGCCCTTACATTAAGACCATCTTCTCTGCCACTCTCACGACCACCTTCTTCCCCAGATAGCTGCCTAGCAAACACCCCTCCTTTGCCTCCTCTTCCTCGGCGTCATCCTCCCACCGCAAACATGTCTCGCGCGATCGACAAATTCCCCGACCCGCCTGTCAAGCGGCCCACCAAGATCATCGGCATGGGCTGCAGCCGCACCGCCACCCTGGGCCTGTACAAAGCCCTGAGCATCCTGGGCTACAACACCCTCCACATGATCGTCGTCATCAACGGCGACATCGGCGGCAAGCACCACGACCCCAAGATATTCTACGAGGCGCTCGAGGCCCACAACAATCCCAGCTCGGGCATAAAGCCATACACTAAGGCCGACTTTGAGAAGTGGTGGGCTGAGTACGACGTGAGCAGCAAGCAAGCAAAACAGTCTTTGTTCCCCTCATGCCCACACACATACATATATACAGAAAGCTGACCTATGTCTACTGCTTTGTTCTCCACCACCAAAAAAAAAGGCCGTCCTGGAATGCCCCAGCTACTTCCCAGAGGCCATCCTCGAGGCATACAAGGATGACCCGGACGTCAAGTTCATCCTGACGGAGCGGCGGCCTGAGGCCTTTGCCAAGTCGTACCGCGGCGGCCCCGGCGGCTTCGAGACCGTCGTGCGCAGCTTCCCGCTCAACATCCTGCGGTACCTGGACGCGCGCAACTACTACATGTTCCGCCTGGGCACCAGGCTGTGGGACCACTGCGCCGCCAACGTGCCGCCGTGGGACCCCCGGAGCCTCGACAACCTGCAGAGCTGGTACAGCGACTAGTGAGTGTCCCGCCTCAGTCCCCTCCGCGTCTGATCCCTCGAGGAGCTCTGCTTTCTTTTTGCTGGTAGTGCTGTCAGCAATTTCTGACACAAAACCCACACACAACAAAAACAGCATGGCCAGGGTCAAGCCGGCCCTGCCCGAGGACCGGACGCTGGTGCTGACCCTCGAGGAGGGGCTCGGCTGGGAGAAGCTCTGCGAGTTCCTGGGCGACGAGGTCCCCGACGTGCCGTATCCTCGCACCAACGACCCCAACGAGTTCGGGAACATCGTCGGGCCGCACATCGAGGCCGGCGTGCGCAGGGCGATGGGCGTCGTGGTCGGCGCGGCCGCCGTGGCTGCGGGCGTGGGGTTCTGGCTGCTGAGGAGCCACGGCCGCTTCCGCTGAGCGGCGGTGGCCCGTGGGCACGGTGGCTGTGCGGTCGATGTAAAGTTTTGGACAAGAGGCCTGTAGGACGGTGCTCCGACAGAGCATCTAGGCGCGTTTATATTCTTGTTGTCTGATTTGCCTCAAATTGGCTCGCAACGGGAACGACCAACGCGGGGAACCTATGGTAACCCCTGTCCGGCCGAGGCCGACGAGTGCTTAGTACCCCTGCAACGCATCTGTATATATAGAGCCTGAGGGTCTCCTACTCTCACCCTCTCCTACCAGTTCTTTAGAGATAGATCAAACTACACGGTCTACTGCATGTGTCCCTCGTCGTAAAGGAACGGGACCCACGCAGGGGATCTGCAGTATCAGGATAGGACCCTGACGCGCGTTAGAAACCCCCGTCCGGCCGAGGCCGACGAGCGCTCACTGTCCCTGCAACGAACCTGTGTATATAGAGCCAGAGTCGTCTACTCACATATAGAGCCGGAGAGTCGCCTACCCCCTCTTTCCCCTACTAGTTCTTTAGGGATAGATTCAACTACAGGAGGTCTACTACATGCACGTTTCGCAATAACTTGTATGAGTTTCTCGGCGGGGTTTTCGAGGGTCCATGAGCATGTTCGGAACTATAGTAGTTATGTATCGCATGCCCAACGGCGGCCAGCGTTGCCCGTCGCCGGACGACCTCGACAAAATACGTATCGTCTCTGAGATCTCAGCACGAAAGAGGGTTTGTTATCATTATTATCCTTGCCTGCGCGGAAAACGGGTGTAATTGTAACACGTAAATCCATCCGTGAATCCTCAGGCACCCTCACTGCGCGTCCCCTACTCATCACCAGCATTCAGTATGGCTCCAATCTGGAAGGACTGGAGCAACCGGGGAGCCGAGCGGGTCCAGAAGGTAGGTACGTACTCCCTCGGTAGGTACCTACCTGCCTACCGACCTACCTACCTGTAGGTCTCCCAGTTCACCAAACAAGGCAGGCACCAGTTGGAAGATTCTCGGATCTCCAGCAACCGAGCACGTGCTTCAGCCACGCGCCGCACGTAAGGCAGGAGCCGAGATCCGCCTGCTCCAGTTTTTATTAGCCCATCCGTTTTGCCCTCCCCTCACCAACCTCCATTTCCTCCAGTTGCCAAACACAGAAATCAAGCCCATCGATTCACACAAACGAGAACAGGTCGAGGCAGCCATTGAACAAGGATTTCTTTGTTCGCACGGGTTCTGGTGGCTCACAATGAATGCTTCGAGCTTTTCAACGCACCAGGACGTGTCAATGAGACGGTTAGGCTTTTAGGGGCATAGTTACAGGATCACGATGGGAGTGGTTTCTTTGGTTCCGCAGTGGCATATATACTCGTCTCGTATGCTCCTCTCCGTGTCCCGTCAACCAACCCCCTGCAAACCCCGGATCCTCTTGAGATTTCAAGAGGTTGGTCGGGCCAGCAGTGTCGTATTACCATCACGGGTCGAGCCGGTAGTGTTATAATTGCTCCCACCAAGAAGCTGACGGTATCCCATCGCACCAGCACCCCCAGAGCAGCCATGGCCGCCGACGCCATGTCTCTGGGCCAGGCGCAAACCCGGCTTGTTGCCGCATACGCCGACTTTGTGAAGAAGCTCTCCTCTGCGATCGGCGCCGCGTTCGACATGGCCAAAAACCCCACCCGCGCAGCAGAGCTGATGAAGATATGCGACTCGCTGGCTCCCGGCACCCCGGCGCAGATGGTGATGCCGTGCATGGTCTTCGCCGCCGCCACCGGCGACGAGGCCGCGCCCGAGTCCGAGGCCAAGTTCGACGCGCTCGAGCAGGAGGCCAAGAGCGCCGCGGCCGACGTGCTGGAGGCGGCCAAGGCCGTGCTCCAGTGCGACCGCCCCAGCGTCCGCGAGGAGACGTACTACTATCCGGAGCTGGCGTCTTGGATCCACGACCGCACGTCGCTGCTGCCGCCTAGGGTGACATGCCCCGTCTGCCTGGCCAGCCATGTTTCCGTGCCGCCTCTTGACGACATTGCTGCTGCTGCTGCTGCTGGTACCGCCGATGGGGATCGTCAGGGTGGATACGACAAGGGAGAGGCGCCCGAAAAAGGAGTGCTTCTGTCCTGCAATAACATCGTTTGTGATGGGTGCTGGAATCTGATTAGTCAGAGCTCGTGGAGAGGCCGCCGCCGAGGGAAGTGCCCGGTTTGCAGGGCCCAGGTGGAGGAGATCAAGGACCTTAACGAGCGCCTTGAAAAGGAGTCCAAGATCCTGGGATCAGCGCCGTAGACTGCCTATCTCTCCGAGGATTTTGCCGTTTCTTTTTTGAGGCAACGTATCAGGTGCCTTGGCTGAGCAGAGCAGTATGCATATTCCATTTCCTTTTTCCTAGACGTAACTGCTGTTAACACGAGATTCTATCACTACCGCCACGCTGTGCCCAAGATTGAGTGCATGTACCATTGTACCACATCGCTTGCCTGTTGCCATCGTCCGTACTTGCATCTGCATATATTACATCCACCGAGCAAGGGCGAGTTGCTATCCCTAAACAGGGACCAGGCGAACCGCGCGTAAAGGAAATCGACTACGATGTCTTGGATGGGGATTTGGAGCCGGCGGCTGTGGTAAAACTCGATAAGCTCATTGGATGCAGACGGCAGAACGCGGAGGACAAGCGGCGAGAGGTGCGTGCAGAGGGACAGTTTCTTGATTCAGCAGTGCTACATCTACATCCGCAGAGCTCAAGCGGTCGCTGCCGATGGAGATGGTCTATGTGGAGCTGCCAAGCACCAAACAGGGTGTGGGTGTCGTGCCGGAGCATGATTAGACAGGTTGCGCTCGTCGTCGATGGCACCAACCCGGCACGCCTTGAGCAGTATCTTTCCATCGTATTGGACCCAAACCAGGAGATTTCCGCGGCCGGGGTGATGTATACCGCATCCAGCGCGTTGTTGTAGCCTGTAACACGGCATGGTTGGTCCTCGTCGTGTGTTGACTTCCTGTATGCCCTTGTGGTTCGGGAGTGTGTGCTCGAAAGGCGGGATGCGAAGGTCGCATCACGGCGGCGGCAGCTTCCCGCGGGTAAAGCGCCAGTCCTCGAAGGACGGGAGGGTTTCCGGACCCGGTACTTGTCTGCATGGAAAGAATGAACGGCACAGGCCAACGTTAGCGGAAGGTCAAAGACGTTGAACGGGGAAAAAGTGGGAGAGGAAGAGAACTAAGGGAGAAAAATAGAAGGGAAGGAAGGGAGAACGGAAGAAGGTACAAGACAAAGGAAAGGACAAGGAAACCGGCCATACCCAGACGCGGAAGGCCAGGATAGAGGCACCGAAGGACTGATCATCGCCGAACCAAGGAACGACGGACCGTCAAGACGGAGGCACTTGATTGTCCCGATCACCACGATCACCACTGACGAGGGCCATATGTCGATCTGTATATATAGGGGCAAGCGGAATGCTCGTAGACAACGCTGGCTCCAAGAATATCTCCCAACGAGATGACGGCTGACCGATGGGCACTGACGAAGTATCTAGACCCTATTAGCTATGGCGCTCGTGTCACTTTTGCGTAACCGTGCGACTGGGAGGCACTAGCGCCGCAGTGAAAGCAAAGGAGAAAGGGAAAGAGGCCTGTTACCTGGCCCCGGATTAGATCGTGACGCGTAAAAGGCGTACTCGTGGCCCCCGAGCGTGCCGTCGGCCGGTCGAGGGACTTGATCGAAGCGAATATGCCGTGTTTGGACTTTGCCGGGAGATCCGTTTCCGCCGTCAGCCTCGCCGGCGCCGGCCGCAGCCGGAGGCAGCAGCGGGTGCGTCTTCGTAGCCGGCCGGCCCGTCTCGAATGCGTTGTCGGCAAGGATGCAGCAGGCGGTGGCGGCGAGATCGTAGTCGGCGCCGATGCCATTGCTGTCAGGCACAACAAAGCCAATCTGAGTAGACTTCCTCGCGCTCCTCGGCCAACTGCCAGATTTCGTCCCGTCCGCATTATAGTAGTAGGCATTGTCCAGAGGAGGCTGGCCTTCTCCTAGAATGCAGCCCAGGTTAGAGAGGCTTCTGGTCGTCGGCATACCCGGATGACGGAACTTGACGCTGCTCACAAAGAACGGGTGGCCTCTTTCTCGTTGTTCGAGATGAACTTCGCCATCACTTCATACTTGCCGCCTCTTTGCGTGGTGGTCGGCCCTCTCGGTTAAGACCTCCATGATTCGCCGATGCACTCCTCCCGGCTCAGGCCAGCATCGGTTTTCGCCGGGGGACAAAAGCACCGGGAATGTGGCTCCCCTCGGGGAGTGTTATAGCCCGGAGTGTAATATCCCGGCGGGGATCGAAGACCACGCTTCGGCAAAGATGCTGGCGTAANTATCCCGGCGGGGATCGAAGACCACGCTTCGGCAAAGATGCTGGCGTAATGGTCATCAGCGACCCGTCTTGAAACACGAACTCGTCGTCCGATTTCCGCACGTCTGCTGTGTTACTAGCTCCAGGAGCGCTATATCGGCCGGTCCCCGCCGTACTCGGACGTACCGCCGACTACGAGGAACGGCGCCGTCAGCTCTCCGGGTTAGAACAACAACCCGCGGCCGAGGTTGCATAGCCAGCTCTGATGATGCAGGAAGCGGGAAGGAGAATGAAGGGAATGGGATAGAAGTGGAACGTCTGCGGATCTGATTACCTTGGCGGGGAGAGATAGATGTCGTGGAGGGTTCCTCGAAGATGCGGCCCCATAGATGCAGTCGACATGGGGAAAAAAAAGTATTTTCTTTTTTGTAAAAACGGTGCTGCTTAGGTTGTTTGAAATAATAGCCAGTGAAGGCGCCAGGTTGTGCGTGGAAGGGAAGTTGCGACCCGACTTTTTTTCCGTCGGGGTGCCTCCTACCAAAGACGGAAACGGCGGCGGCAAAAGGAGAGATGTATTGGCGTCATGCTTTTTTTCTGGTAGGCGTGGTGGCTTGAGCCAATGACGCCAACACCACAAAGCCTCGGCTTCACGTCGCTCCACCGCAAACATCTCCAGGCATCCAACGAAGCCACCATGCGGCATCGAGTCACAACGTGCCGCTGCAGCGATTGCAATCGTTTCCGGTCGTGGCTCGACGCGGCAGCGTCCAGCGCAGGTAAGCCACAAGCGGATGGGAAGACGAGGGACGACTCTGGCGAGACCAAACCACGACCCAAAGCCATGCCGCCCCCGTCTCTCAGCGCGTTGCTGCCACCACGGCCCCCTCCGCCCCCGGCACAGTGGCCTTTCAAGCGCAGAAGGCTCGACTTGGAGGGCGGCGAGACCCCAGGCGAAGAAGCTACGACAATCTCGTACCCTCCCAATGAAACCAACCCTCTCAATGCAAACCTGCAACCCTATCGCCCCATCCCTGGTCTCCAGGAGCCTCCGACCAGAACCTCGCGGTCAGACGCAAGCTCACAGCAGCAGCCACTGCCGTTGAGACTGTCCGACTCACTTCTAGCGGTTCCGGGCGGCCGCCCCAAGCTGCCATCCCCGAGCACCATCGAGCGCATTGACCAACTCCAAAATCTGAGACCGCCCATCAAATACGCCCCCATAAACGACCCCAAGGCCCAGCTACCCCGAGACGTCCAGGCCCTTTTTGCCACCATCAGGAAGATGGCGACGTACCGCTCCGGCTTCATCCCTTCTGCCGCCCGCGACCTGGCCATGAGGAAGGATCCGGAAGCCGGTGAATGGCCTTCGATATATTTCTTCAAGACCGAGAGCCAAGACAGCCAGCTGTGGACGCCAGACTCGGAGTCGGATGTGGAGGCGGAGACGGGAGAGAAATACATCCCAACAGCCGTCGGACGAGCAAACAAGGAGTTCATGACGCTCCGCAGAATCCAGCGTCGGGCGGCCGAGGCCCTGCGGATGGGGCACTCGGAGAGCGCTTGGAACACGTTCGTCCACGCGCCGCTTTTCGACCTCGCCGTCAGGTCTCGGCGTGGCGTCGCACTGGAGCAGATCACGACGGCTGCCATTGTGCCCGAGTGGCTGCCTGACAGAGCCGACAACGGCTTCGACTTTGGCGACACCACCTCATCGTTGTTACCGGAAGTATCCGACATCACCACCACACCGTGGTTCCCGGAAGTAATCGACATGGGCGAATCGGCCGCGACGACTTCGGCGGCGGCGGCGGCGGGCGGCAAAACAATGGCCGATTTCGCCTTCGTCCTGGCGCTCGACGACCCGCCAAAGAACCAACGTCCCGACTACGACGCCCTCAAACAAAGGGTCGAGGAGGTCGTCACTACCCAGCCTGACGGCTTGGAGACCATCAGCCAGAGCGTTTACGGCCCCTTGACGAGGAGGCCGGTGGGGGTGGTCATGGCAACAAAAGGCTTCGACGACGACCTGAACAAGGGCCGCATTCAGCTCGCCGTCGGGGCCGCGGCCTGGCATGAGCGCATGCGGGCGCTTTGCGGCATCTGCCGGCCCCGTTTCGTGACGCTTCCGCTCCTCCTGGGCGGGGAGAGAAAGTGGGATCTCTATTTCGCGTGCGACAGGGGCGATGACGTCGGCATCGAAATCGTCGGCCCTGTTGACGTCGGCGGCACCGGGGATCTGCCGTCGCTCTACGTCTTTCTTGCTGTTCTTCGCGCCCTCGCTGCTTGGGTCGATGGTCCTTTCAAAATGTGGATGATGGAGCTGCTCGGCGTCGAGGAGGAGACCAAGGAGGAGACCAAATAAATGGATGGATTTCCTTTCCTATTTCTGCTTCTCTATTTCTTGCTACCTATTTCCTTTCTCTCTATTTCTCGCTTCCTATTTCCTTTCTTGTCTCTTTTCTTATTTCTTCTTTTCTATTTCCTTTAGTATTTCCTTTCTAGCTTCCCAATACATTCTATCTCTTGCCATCTCTTTGCAGCCGCCCAAAGTGTGAGATGTTTTCCTCGAATCAGCCTCCCTTCTCCAGGCAGGTCACTGCCGGGACCCTGCTGCGGAAAAAGGCCGTCCCCTGATCAGGGATCCTCTTGCCGTGGTACCCCGCGAGTTTCGCTCGGCTGTGGACCGAGATCCCCGCGCGAGACGGGGGTTGCGATCGCCGTGCTTCCGCCGTTCTGCCTGCTGCCGTTGGTTCGCTCGGGGCCTGATCGACTGCAACGATCGTTGCGAGGTACAAACGCCCGCCAAAGAACAGGGGCAGTGCAACAAGGCGATGCTTTCGCCGCGTTTTCTCACAAAGATTGCTGCTGTCAAGACACCGTTGCCGTAATGCCCATCTTCTGATCGTTACGACAACGACGTAAAAACAAGGTCTTGAGCAAGTTTTGCTTGGCAACTAGTACAAATAAGGCTTAGTTTGGGCCTAAAACAACCCCCCGCAAGTTGGGTGCTTCCTCTAGACCCCTGCTCCCCTGTTCATCGTTGCGGACAGACAGGCCCTGACTTGGGTGCGGATCCCCTACTAAAAAAGGCAAGGTGCGTCCAGATAAATGAAAATACCCCTGTCTTTTTGTGCTCGCAACGATCGTTGCGGTAACGATCGTTGCAGCCGATCAGGCCCTAAGCGAGGTCGGTCGTGGTGGAGACACGCCCTATTGCCTGGAGCCGCCAGCCGGCGAGCAGCCCCGTCATCCCGGCGGCAAGGCGTTGCAATTTTTCCTACCTCGAACCGACCATCTTCAGCCGAGCCCCAGTGCCGTCATCAGGGCCCGCCAGCCAGCCAGCCCATTCCGCAAACAGCGCATCCAAGAAAGCCGCGGCCGAAAGGGGATGGTCTGGCCGCTGCCACATGCAAGAAACGGTCCACACCACGGCTCCGCGCGCCAAGAACCCACGGAGCCTGTGCTTCCGGATTTCCTCGCCGGGTGGTGATGGCTCGCACAGCCGGATACGTGTCAATCATTAGCCAGCCCGGCGCGCCCGTCTCGAGCGAGCCTCCCCTCTACCCGAGGCAAGCGGCCCGCTGCGGCGAGGCTTGTGCCGGCCTTGATTAGCCAGTCTCGGCTGTCTCGCAAACCTCGTCCGTCTCCCCGGGTGCTCTCCTTATAAAGGGGAGAAAGATGGCTGCCACACCTGATGCAGCGCCGTTGGAGGACGGGCCATCTACTTTTGCTGTTGCGACGCGGCTGTCTATCCCTGCGCTTCTCTCTCCTTCTCGCACAGGTCTTCCAGAATCGCCATGGCTCCCTCTCTCGCCACCGTCGCCGGCGCGGCGGCGGCGGCCCTGTCGGCTGCGGTCCTCGTGGGCGCGCAGAGCGTGGGCCCGACCAAGGAGGTGCACCCGCGGCTGACGACGTGGAAGTGCACGACCGCGGGCGGCTGCAAGTCGCAGAACACGGCCGTCGTCATCGACTCGCTGGCGCACCCCCTATCGCAGCGCGACCAGCCGTCGCGCAACTGCGGCGACTGGGGCCAGGCGGCCAACAGCACGGTGTGCCCGGACCTGGCGACGTGCCAGAAGAACTGCGTCATGGACGGCGTGTCCGACTACACGACGCACGGCATCTTCACCAGCGGCGGCGCCCTGACGCTCAAGCAGCTGCACCCGCAGGGCAGATGGGTCGTCAGCCCGCGCGTGTACCTGCTGGCCGAGGACGAGCAGGAGTACGAGATGATCAAGCTCACGGGCCAGGAGCTCACCTTCGACGTGGACGTGTCCAAGCTCCCCTGCGGCATGAACGGCGCCCTGTACCTGTCCGAGATGGAGGCCGACGGCGGCAAGAAGGCGGAGCCGCTCAACGAGGGAGGGGCCTTCATGGGCACGGGCTACTGCGACGCGCAGTGCTTCACGACGCCCTTCATCAACGGCGTCGGCAACCTCGACGGCAGCGGCTCGTGCTGCAACGAGCTCGACATCTGGGAGGCCAACAGCGCGGCCGAGAGCATCGCCCCGCACACGTGCGGCAAGCCGGGGCTGAGCAAGTGCAAGGGTGCCGAGTGCGAGTTTGAGGGCGACTGCGACAAGGTTGGTGGCCTGCCCGTTCCGTGTTCACGTTTTGTCCACGAGTTCTCGTACCCCTGAAGGCATCGACCGACTGACAAGCCACGTCTCTTTCTTCGTTCGTCAGTGGGGCTGCTCCTACAAGCCGTACCAGTACGGAAACACGCGGCACTACGGGCGCGGCAGGAACTTCCGCGTCGACACCACGCGCCCCTTCACGGTGGTGACGCAGTTCCCCGCCGACGGCAGCGGGGTGCTCAAGGAGATCCGGCGCATCTACGTCCAGGACGGCGTGCAGATCCCGCAGGCGCCCGTCAACATGGCCTCGCTCCCCGCGGGGCTCAACTCGCTGACGCAGGAGTTCTGCGACGCCAACCCCGGCGCCACCCGCCGCTTCAACGAGCTGGGCGGGCTCAAGGGCATGGGCGAGGCCATGGCCCGCGGCATGGTGCTGGCCCTGAGCATCTGGTGGAGCGACAGCGACAACATGAACTGGCTCGACTCCCCGCCCTGCAGCGCCGACGAGGGCGCCCCGTCCAACATCGTCAAGGTCGAGCCCGACCCGGCCGTCGTGTTCAGCAACATCAAGTGGGGAGATATCGGTTCGACTTTTGTGGGGAGGGTGCCCACGAGGCAGCGCCGGGTGTGAGGGAGATGCATCAAGGGGTTTAGACGTTGGAATTGGGAAACCGTGTACATAGGTAGGTAGGTGTGATATCGGATCAGTTTTCTCCGACTGTTTTTTCACTGCTTGTGTGTTTTGAGTCTGGAATCGGCTAGTTGAGAACGGGCTGTCTATTGATGCATCGCTTTCATTTACTTTCATTCATTGTTGGAGGAGAGTCCTTTCGTAAAAGCGGCTGGGCAGCCTGGCTTCTTTTGGCCAGCAATGGAAGCCAGGACGGGGTCCCACCGTGTGTTTACATCCATCCGGACGCAGAGACCAAGGTACGTACACCTCCTACCACGCAAGCTTATTTCCGCTTGCTGTGTCCCATCCTGCGGCCCAACACGTCTGTCTCGCCGGCTAAGAACCTGAGCGCAGCCATGGTGCTGTCTTTCTCATCCTTCTTCTTCTTTTTCTTTTTCTCCTTGTCCTTATCACTACTGCCGCCGCCGCTCTTGCTCTCCTTCCTTGTCCTGTCGGCCGCAGACTGCCCTTTGTGTCTCTGCCGCGAACCGCTACCCTCATCCCTGTATTCTGGCTTCTGAGCACCATCACCACCACCACCACCAGCGCCACCGGTCTGATAGTAGACGCCATACGCCTCCGAGCAGCCGGGCACGTTGGGGACGGCCGGTGGGACCAGCACTACCACCCGCGGCGGCACGCCGCCGTGGGGATCGGCGCCATAGACGATGGGCCTGCCGTCCGATCCGAGCTGATCATGGTGTCCCTCCATGAACTCGCCGGAATCCCAGGGCCGCTCGCCGCCTTGGTGGCTCGCGTGCTCGTCCCTAGGCCCGGGCCAGCGGACGACGAGAGCTTTGCTGGGAACGGTGTGGTCTTGCTGTTGAGGGTTCTGCCTCGGCATCGCCTCGGACCCTTCGAAGACGATTTTACCTCCCTCCTTGTGTGCACCTTCTGCGATGTCTTTTGTGGCAACGGACAGTCGAGCTGGGAGCGCGTGAGGTAAGGTGACAAAGAGACGACCCGATACTCGTGTCTGTCTGGCATATCGTCGAGGCTCGGAGTGCCGTTGCCCTCGCGAGTATTTGTACTCCTCGATGCCGGGCATTCGCTGCAGCAGCCCTTTGTGACTTTATTCTTTGTTTGGGGTTCCTGAATGAAGGGATCAGGGATTCCTTTGTTCGGCCTCAAATCACTGCCAACAATGGCGATGCTATCTGCGGATAGATCAATGGCGATACTTGTCTATTTGCCGATTCGCTCCCGCTTCCCGTTGCTGCCCTTACGTTCAATGACGCGCATACAAAGCGCAAGCACGGTCAAACGTCATGGACGACCCAGTCGCGGACAAGCCGGGATGGCGCTCGACGGCGAATAGCAATGGATACAGGGCCGAATACTTAGCAACGGATACAGGGCGGATAATTCTTGATTTTGTATATACTGAAAAAAAAATCTATGGCTACAGGTATGTACGCTTGCCTTTGCAGAAAAGATGCCCTTCTCACTATGCTTGCCTTCTTGCGAAACAACCAGGCCAGCCCGGTGCTGTCACACAAACTTGACCGCCATGTAAACGTCTTCAAAGTCCAGCCTCCTCCCGCCCACAAACGGGTCCTCCAGCCTCCTTTTGTCTGTCGTGTACCGCCACGCCACCTCGGCCGGCCTCACGTTGCGGAAGGCCATGTGGTGGTCCGTCAGCGCCCGCACCAGGAAGCTGCCCATGCCCTGCCCGAACAGGTGCCGGAACAGCAGCAGGCCCGTCGGCCTCGCCGCCTCGCCGGCCGGGTTGCCGGCCTCGCTGCCGTCGGCCGTGATGCAGCCCTCGTTCCTGAACTCGGTCCGCGTGCCCAGGGCGCGCAGGATCCGCTTGGTGACCTCGTGCGACACCTGGGACAGCACCACGGTCCTGAGCAGCGGCAGCTCGCCCCTGCGCCCGATCGTGTAGGACTGGTTCTCGATCGCCAGCCACCGCCAGAACTGGTAGAACCACTCCGAGGCGAAGACGCGCTCTGCCCTCGGATGGTTGGTGCCGTACACCTCCTGGTTCTCGTAGTAGACGTGCTCGATCACGGCCCAGCCCTCCAGGATGTTGAAGTAGCCGCCAAACGCTGGGAAGCCGCTGTCCAGCACTGAGTGCTTGGGCTTGATGTACAGCCGCACCGTCCCCTGCGCGTCCGGGTTGACGCCCACCTTCTTGAGGAACGCTCGCTTCTCGGGGCAGTCGGCCGTGGGGATCTTGACGTCGCGCTCAATCTTGCCGTTATGGTAGTCTTTGTGCCAAGCCGCCTCCCAGCCCGCATAGTGCGTGTCAGGGATGTTGCTGTATCGAACCTTGTCGAGCCTTGAGAAGAGCTCGGCGCCCTTGGGGTTCTCCATTGTTGTCGTGTTTTTGAGCTGGTCGAGTTTTGCAAACGATTACGGACGATTTCGATATATAGACGGAAGAAAGCGGATGTGATTGTTGGGGGAAAACTGTGGGAACGCTGTAACTGGTGTCGCTAATATTTTGTAGATTCCCGGCCAACAGATAGATGAATTGGGCACCGCCTTGCATTTATAGACTCAGGGTACTTAGCTGGATGAGCGAGCGTCCGCCCTTGTGCCCTGATCCTTTGTGTGGCCAGAGACAATTGGGACAATGACGGCCCTGACCAAGGATCCAGAAAGCTGTGTTTGTACTTGGCCTTCCGCCAATCTTTGTGGTGTCCATCTCCCAATACGCCTTTGTTGGTGCGTTATTGTGTCGCAGAGTTGCCGGACGGGAAAGGAACAACTGTGTACTCTCCATGTAACCGCAGAGGTCTCGAGGTTTCCGGGTATTGCCGTGAGGTTGTGCTGTCCGGGACGACGTCGTGGCTATCAAGATCAGGTTGGTTGATTTAGAACAGACGGCTGAATGGTCTGAGGCTCTTGACCTAACAAAGTATAGAAACCAGTTCCTCGGAGTCCCAACGGTCTAGGCTGATGTCCGGGGTAGCATCCTCAAGGTCGAACGTACACATCTGGGGTCGGGTGCGCTGCTCGTGGTGCTTCGGCCGGCCGACAAAACTGGCACTAGAGCACCACGTAATATTTGCCTGCGAACCACTTTCGACCCACCCTCTGCCTCCAACCAACATTTCTCTCGCGTCAACAAAACAGGGACGCCACTTGGTCACTTCTCCCATTTCTCTTAACACAAACTTCGGCGAGGCCGCGCCTCACGGACTGCGCGAAGATCATAATGTCGTCCTCACGGAAACGGAAGGACTCCAGCCGAGTAAACCCCATCCTCAGAGTGGCCATCGAGCACTCCATCGAGCAGGCCGGGCGGGAGCGCCCACCAATGGCGGGCGGTGGAATGCTCTCCTTTCGCATTGCTCCGCATCCGGCGGACCAAAAGCCAGACGATAAGCCAGACAACAAGACAGGCGGCAAGCCAGACCACAGGCCGGACAACAAGCCGGACGACGAGCCAGACCACAAGCCAGACCACAAGCCAGACGACCAAGCAAAAGTCGAATGGATTAAAACCCTTTCCGTCGAGATCCTTGAAACATGGGAACGTTCATCGGACGGGAAATGGCTTGAAAGCCAGATTTCCTGCCTGCAGGACTATACGTGGTGCGGCTCAACCGCTGCCATTGCCAGCCTTTGCTGTCTTAAAAAACCCACGTAAGGAATTAACCGCCCATTATCCTAAGTAAAAGCTGCTGCTGACACATTTGAAATGATACGCAGCGATAAATCCTTTATCCTAGATGGCGTGCCAGTACCGTATGCGCTTTTTCGCAAAAGGGAAACGTCAACCCGATTCGCTTTCTTGGAGCTTCCCAAAGCCAAATCGAGCGATGGGCATGAGCGTTACATTGCAGCGGTCGCTCTTATACTCAACTCCCTGCCATCCCGCCTCGTTGTTATCGCAACGGAGAAACATAGCGACTGGGTCGAAATTCTCGGCCACGATCAGGCCGCAACAACCACGGAAAAGGGCCCGGTTAAAAAACGGCCAAGTTCTGGGTCACCCGCGCAAAAAAGCAAAATGATCCCGATGTACCGATATCACTTCGACATTAACGAGGATCTGTGGGACGAGAAGATGTGGAGTGCTATCGAGGTCATTTCCCACCCGATGGCGAGCGAAAAACGCATCATTCGCTGCAACACGGGTCGTTTTTTGGTCCACCCGCCGGCAAGCAGCATCATCGCAAGCCGCGAAACGAGACCGGCGGCCGCAGGTGTTTTGCGGAGACAGGAGAAGAAGCGGAAGCGGAAACAGGAGAGGGAGCGGAAACAGGAGGAGCGGAAACGGGAGAAGGAGGCGGTGCGCGAGAAGGTGCGCAAGAAGGAGGATTCAGACCTGGACTCACCCACACACACGTAAAGCGTGTGGATTGGGTTTGTTGTGCCACTTGTGCTGCCTCGAGCGGGAGCTCGGCCCGCTAAGCAGATATGGGCAAGGACAGATTTTATGTACCTATGGACTGAGAGTCTGAAGTCTCCAGTCCGAGACGCGCCAGACGCCTCCAGGTTCCCATGGTGGAGGGCAGGCCGTGCTGTCTGTCCGTCACGCTAGGGACTGTAATGGCGCAGCTGTAGTCGATAGCAACAAGAACAGAGAAACTGCTCATTACATGCTCCGCCCCGTGTATCGTGCCACAGTCAGTTTAACATCATGTTCCACGGCGCCACTTTACCCCCTTCCTGGTTACTCAGGCTCCGAAGTAGAATCGAGGGTTGATAGCAGCGTGACGATGATGAGGCGGGGAGGCATGTTCGAAGACCCTTGGCTGGCTCGTACAGACAGACCATCGACGGCATGATAGAAAATCTAGACTGCATCCAAAGCAGGTGGGTCAGTGCCGTGCCAGACCCGCCGATCCGCTCACTTAGCCAACCAGACATTCTCCTCTTCGGCACCGCACACTAACGGCACTACAAGGGATGGAGAAGCTTTAGCTCGCTTCTACAGTACTTATAACACACGTTCCAGCCGACTCCTCGGCATCGGTCCTGTGGCCTAATGGTAAGGCGTTGCTTTCCGGTGGCAAAGATTTTGGGTTCGAGTCCCAACGGGATCGGAGTGACATCATTTTTATGAAGGCACAAGCAGTCCAGTCATGGGATATTGATATTGCCATGGTTGACAACCTGCTATTTCTTTTGCAGGCTCGTTCCATCCGCTTCCCAAAACACATCGGCAACGACAAAGAATTCGACGGAGCTGGGGAGGAATGGATGTCGTGCTTGACGTTGCTTTGCATTTGGTGCACATTTTTACCCCGCGTTCGTTTCTTGCACATCGGAATAAATTCCCCTGCTCGTCCTCCTTTGCGAGACAGTGCGACGACAGGGATTTGCAATATCCATTCGTCAGGTATCTCCAGGTGATCCGTGCGCTTATCTAACCTGGTCTTGGACTCTGGGGAACCTAGCCAAGACCAGGCGCTCCTGCATCGACAACGATAAGGTCTCGTTTAGCAGCGCCATGGCAAAATGGGAAATCCAATCGCCCGATGCAAAAGAAGCGTTCTAGAGGCGTCAAACTTCAGGCCGATTCTGGCTGGCCGAAACCGTAGTGCCAACGGCGGGCTCCTGCCGGACATGTCAAGTCGGCCGATTCCGAGATCTCCTCGCTGATATCATGCAATCCTCCAATCCGAGTCCGCATCTATCCCTGCCTAAATGGTTGAAACTCACATGGGTTGACACATGCTGACTACGTCTTATCTATCACCCCCAGCCCTATCCCGCTCTGCTAAACTGCTCGCGCGCGACGGTGCAGACGCCACTATCAGCGCCCTCCGCGGCTCCGAGTCCAGACTTCGCCACGTACCTCCAGCATGCGCCGCCCACGCCCACCCACACGCCTCTCCCC